>JAULBM010070912.1:0-10076 GCA_032357055.1 Geukensia granosissima | reverse complement strand
GAAGTTAAAATTCTACGATCACTTGGTGGGTGGCTGTCTCATGGACAATCATGCCACATCTCCTATTTTTATATTGTAGATTAACCAAATCTCTTTGCTCAAAAAATATAATTTATAGATCCATATTTCTATATTTTCCTAACGACACAACTTTGTCTTCAACTTACCTTTGATAAAATCTCCATTACCCAAAATTTGCAACATTCGCTAAATTTGACGCCTTTTATCACTGCTTTGACATTTGCCATCTTGTTTTGAATCTTTGAAGGACAGGAACCTCTTACCCTTCCACACTACTTGAATTTACCCCCGTTGTTCGATGCAGACTAAACTGTCCCTAGTTAGTTTTATATTTTGTTTTGCCATGTCCCTTCGCCTATTTTATATGTATTGACCATTTTGTTTTCTGTCTACTCCTTTCAAAATAAAAGTTTACCAAAATCAAACAAACATGTTAAATCCTATGTAAATTTCATAAGGGGAAATTTATGTGTGCTTTTTACTCATTAAGAATACTAACGTCATACCCGTAGCCAGGGGGGGGTTCGAGGGGTTCGGACGAACCCCCCCTTGAAAACCGATAAGCACTTTTAAACTCGCAATTCAAATTGAAGTTTGAGTATTAAAGTCTAAAACACGGGATTTTCTGAGTGCCTTAAAATGGCTAGAATGCGGGATTTTGCACCAAAACCCCAGACCCCCGGTCGTGAAGGTCGCTCCGCGAGGTGATCGAACCCCCCTTTGAAAATTTTTGGCTACTGGCATGAACGTTTTTCAGAAATGCAATAGGCAATAATACATTAATATTTATCTTTTAAATGTTTTGGGTAGGCGGTATTGCAGAAAAGAAGAGCAGTGTGACTTTTCACAGATATCAAATAAAAGCTTGGTGCAATGTATTTCCTAAAATTATACTCTTTTCGGAATAATTCACTTATTTTATTTATTATTTTCTTATAAACGTTTTAATTGTAGGTGTCCAGAAACACTTAGACCAGAGTAATTTCAGTTATTGAAGGAGTAAAACAGCAACATTTGGTTTTTGAAGTAGTGTTTTTTCCGTTTTCATTGAATAGTACCTTTAGTAATGTCCCCAGATTCTCTATTCACGATTTCTACTTATCCCAGGGTTATCTTTCACTTAAAGTTGATTAATTGATTGAATGATTGCTGTTTAACTTGAAGAGTACCGTCGGTAATGGTGTCCTCAGATTCTCTTTTCACGATTTCCATTTATCCCTGGTAATCTTTGACTTTTAGATGAATGATTGATTGATTGACTGCTACTTAACTCGATGGCGCAATTTTACAGCTATATTCAGATATGAAACAAGTTAACAAACAAACAAATTAATAAGTGGACTGTAAGCAGGGGCCGACAAGGGAGGGACTTTAATACTGAAACTAGAAAAGATGAGGGTTGAAAATGGTCGAAAAATTTTGTCTTGTAACTGACTGCCTACTGACCACTCAAAATGAGCGGTTACATGGGGTCTTTAACGTGCTTAACACGGGTCGTCTTTAACGTCTCTTTTATGAGTTGTACAACCCCACAAACAGGTGCGACCCCTTCAGAGGACCAGTGTCTCTATTCTTCCCAGTACTATGTTCGGGTATTTATACATCCAGCCCAACAAACGGGCGGCCCCTTAGCAGGGGTTTTACTGAAGCGATGAAACAGAACATATCGTGGGATCTTATTTTCGTCCCAACACATCTTGCAATTAATTTTTAATTTTCATATTAGATTAAATCTTTACTTAACCATACCAAACTTTTCAGTTTTGCCTAAATATTGCATCTTTTCATACATGAAAACAAGACAAAAACAAGATCAAAAAAAAAAAAAAAACAACAAAATACTATATGACCATTTAAAATTGGGGTGTAGGTGATTCTGAAGGGTAAGCAGTCATCGATTTTTTTTAAGACAGATGTCATGTTCAACTGTTAGTTAAGTCCTGTTTTGGTCGTGTTTCGGGAAGGGGACAGAATTAAATTAGTAAAAGGGATAAAGAGGCATCTGGGATAACAAAATCGTGAAAGAGATCACAGAATTTCTGAAGTAATGACTTCGGTACAGGAAGTAAACTTCCTTTACTTGAGTATGCGTCAGTTGACGATTTTTTCCAAATAATCCTTTCTCTTAAAAATGAATACAATCTGTAAGATGAATAAGACATAATCTTGGCTGATGGACTGGGAGAGTAAAGTCAACACGTTTGTGGTAAAGTTCCTAGTCTTTTCTTGATTACATTGAACAGGATTGTCGTTGTTTTACTTCTGTTTACGATGATAAATTAGAGCGTAAGAAAGATAACTCTTGATTTGGAATTGATCACTATAGAAGACTTTCGCACTTATTTTTAAAAATGTCTTCTTCGGACGAGTAAAGAAAAGGGACTGCTTAAAGCTTTATTGACCATGGTCTTGTCTGTCTTTCGACTTAACAATTTCTGTCTACCCTTTTGGTATCTGCGAATTCCCTTACCCCCGAGGGCGGTCGGGGTATAGAAATAGGCCGTTCTGTTTCTCCGCCTGCAGGAAGAACCTTTGCAAAAGGGGCGTCCGTTGTCTGGGTGTGATGTATAAATACTCGACCATCCCGAGAGTAGCCGGGGTTAAGAAATCTCCGCCAGGAGGTAGAATCCCTCCTAAAGGGGCGTCCGTTTATTGGGCGGGATGTATAAATTCTCAACCAGTGTTGGGAAAATGCCGCGCTCTCAGCACGTTAAAGATCCCTTCGCAACAACTCGTAATAAGTGGTCCTTAGGTGACCAGTTGCTTAGGCTAAATTTCCCGCCCCTACCCAACCAGTCCAAATTTGGCATCCCGTGGCTTTTTAATTCCCGGCCTTACTACTCGCGAAACATGATTTTTTTGCTTGATAACTTGTTCTCGTCCTGAATTTGCATGAAATATTTGCGCTGGACGTTAAACATCAATCAATGAATCGATCGAATTCCCTTTATTGAAATACTAGTCAACCATCATTACTAAGATTAATAAGATTATAAAGGAAATATTCTTTTATATCTAATTTTACTTGTTCTTAAGATTTTAAAAATAATGTTACCGAGGAAAAGATCTCCAACAATGAATGAAATATTTAATACTAAAAACAGGATGACAGGTGTCGCCAACTGTAAATTATTGAAAGAGTATTAAACACTGAGCAGTATTTTTTTCCGAGATCGTCAAAATTTAAGTTCCAGCAATACACGTTTGTGACAAACGGATACAGATTTTCGAAGCTTGAAAGACAAAAACAATCAATAGTTATATATACAGGAACAGTGTCTAATAGTTTAAGTGGGTTTTTGATATCCATGAATCAACCTCATCCTTGTTTATTTATATGGACTGCTACTTGTTATATATGTAGTAGTATATAGATTACCCAATTTGTAGCACATTTTGTTCAGTGCATTTTCAACAATACCTTTCTTGCAGGTTTATTCAGAAATGTAATTATTCAAAGTGGATCACCATTAGCTCATTGGGCAGTCAGGGAGCGGCCTTCACTTCCGGATGTGTATTACAATATATTCACCAGCGCATTCGGTTGTTTGTCAAATAACACGTCACACGTCAAACGATGTCTGCAGTCAGTGTCTGTAGAGGAAATGTTTCGAATGACATCAGACGGACACGCAGTAAGTTTGCCTTTTTTACTTTTATATTTCTTTGACTGGTTTTATAATTTATTAATTGTTATAGAACAAGAGCTTATTATGTTTCATATTGCTTTGATTTGCTTGAGAACTGTCTTGAGTTTCAGTAGTAAAAAAAATTGCGGTTCCATTAATGACACCAATTCAGTTTTATAATACATCGACCAACCTATCGTTGAAACCGAAGGGTCAAAGGAGACAAGTCGATAGACATGACACCTATAAGAACAGAAACATGCGAGGGGAAACCGAAGGGTCAAAGGAGACAAGTCGATATACATAACAACTATAAGAACAGAAACATGCGAGGGGAAACCGAAGGGTCAAAGGAGACAAGTCGATAGACATGACAACTATATGAACAGTAACAAACGAGAGGAAACCGAAGAGTCAAAGGAGATAAGGCGATAGACATGACAAATATATGAACAGAAACAAACGAGGGGAAACCGAAGGGTTAAAGGAGACAAGTCGATAGACATGACAACTATGAGAACAGAAACAAGTGCGGGAAAACCGAAGGGTTAAAGGAGACAAGTCGATAGACATAATTACTAAAAGAATAGAAACAAGCGAGGGGAAATTGAAAGGCAAAGGAGACAAGCCGATAGAGATGACAACTTTAAGAACAGAAACAAGCGAGTGGAAACCGCAGGGCCAAAGGAGACAAGTCGATAGACATGACAACTATAAGAACAGAAACATGCGAGGGGAAACCGAAGAGTCAAAGGAGACAAGTCGATAGACATGACAACTATGAGAACAGAAACAAGTGCGGGAAAACCGAAGGGTCAAAGGAGACAAGTCGATAGACATTACAACTATAAGAACAGAAACAAGTGCGGGAAAACCGAAGGGTCAAAGGAGACAAGTCGATAGACATGATAACTATATGAACAGTAACAAACGAGAGGAAACCGAAGAGTCAAAGGAGTTAAGGCGATAGACATGACAACTATATGAACAGTAACAAACGAGAGGAAACCGAAGGGTCAAAGGAGACAAGTCGATAGACATGACAACTATATGAACAGTAACAAGCGAGGGGAACCCGAATGGTCAAAGGAGACAAGTCGATAGACATGACAACTGTATGAACAGTAACAAGCGAGAGGAAACCGAAGAGTCAAAGGAGATAAGGCGATAGACATGACAACTATAAAACAGAAACAAGCGAGAGGAAACCTAAGGGTCAAAGGAGAAGAGTCGATAGACATGACAACTATAATAGCAGAAACAAGCGAGGGGAACCCGAATGGTCAAAGGAGACAAGTCGATAGACATGACAACTATAAGAACAGGAACAAGCGAGAGGAAACCGAAGGGTCAAAGGAGACAAGTCGATAGACATGACAACTATAAGAACAGAAACAAGCGAGGGGAACCCGAATGGTCAAAGGAGACAAGTCGATAGACATGACAACTGTATGAACAGTAACAAACGAGAGGAAACCGAAGGGTCAAAGGAGACAAGGCGATAGACATGACAACTATAAGAACAGAAACAAGCGAGAGGAAACCGAAGGGTCAAAGGAGACAAGGCGATAGACATGACAACTTTAAGAACAGGAACAAGCGAGAGGAAACCTAAGATTCAAAGGAGACAAGTCGATAGACATGATAACTATCAGAACAGAAACAAGCGAGGGAAAAAAAAAAGGTCAAAGGAGACAAGGCGATAGACATGACAACTATAAGAACAGGAACAAGCGAGAGGAAACCTAAGAGTCAAAGGAGACAAGGCGATAGACATGACAACTATAAGAACAGAAACAAGCGAGAGGAAACCGAAGAGTCAAAGGAGACAAGTCGATAGACATGATAACTATATGAACAGAAACAAGCGAGGGGAAACCGAAGGGTCAAAGGAGACAAGTCGACAGACATGATTACTAAAAGAATAGAAACAAGCGAGGGGAAACTGAAAGGCAAAGGAGACAAGTCGATAGACATGACAACTATGAGAACAGAAACAAATGCGGGAAAACCGAAGGGTCAAAGGAGACAAGTCGACAGACATGATTTCTAAAAGAATAGAAACAAGCGAGGGGAAACTGAAAGGCAAAGGAGACAAGCCGATAGAGATGACAACTATAAGAATAGAAACAAGCGAGTGGAAACCGCAGGGCCAAAGACGACAAGTCGATAGACAAGACTATAAGAACAGAAAAAAGCGAGGCAAACCGAAGGGTCAAAGGAGACAAGTCGATAGACATGACAACTATATGAACAGTAACAAACGAGAGGAAACCGAAGGGTCAAAGGAGACAAGTCGATAGACATGACAACTATATGAACAGTAACAAGCGAGGGGAACCCGAATGGTCAAAGGAGACAAGTCGATAGACATGACAACTGTATGAACAGTAACAAGCGAGAGGAAACCGAAGAGTCAAAGGAGACAAGGCGATAGACATGACAACTATAGAACAGAAACAAGCAAGGGGAAGCCCGGAAGGATACGCAATACCTGCCTCTAAAAGGACATCCGCCGCATTAATTATTTTTTTTAAATAGCAACAGTTGTTTCGGGGAGAATGCTATATTAGTGTTGTATCAAGATAAGTCACGAAATGAATTTCATATCGTGTAAAAATCTACGGTTTAACTTTTTTTAATACTACTAAACCATTTACAAGACAAATTATAATGCATCAGTTTTTATTTATATTTTATATAATTTTTTTATTTTGTTCCTTTGCATGAAAATGGAGATCAGTTTATTATAATTGAAGATACGCAGGCAATAATTTTGATTTGAAATATATCATTCAGTTCTTTTAGATTTTTCTAACGTTATGAAACCAATTTTTTTAACCAATCCCATTGTGATCCTAAAAGGAATGGGTGTAAAAGTAGTATTTATAAACTGAATTTTGAACGGCTTTATAATTCAAAATTTGATTAATGCGTCAAGGGATTAATCAGTTGATAATTTCTAAAAATATTTAAAACATGAAAATGAAAAGCAATCTTTTTTGTGCGTTAAGTCACTGCTGCTACTGTAAATATTTGTGATGTTGATTTAATTCAAAACATTTTACTTTTTAGTCTAATCCAAGATTGTCTCCACAATTTACACCAGTGGTGGACGGGTTTTTCCTGCCTAAGCTTCCACGTGATCTGTTTTCAGATGGTGATTTTAATGTTGATAATGTGTTGACAGGAGCTACCAGAGATGAAGGACTTGTGGCAGGTACAAAACATATTTTCTATGATAATTTACATTGGTTTAGTGAAATTGGTTAAATATTTAACCTTTAAGCCAATCATGTATGTTTTATTGTTGCACCCTAAAGAATTTTACAGAACACATCCAATTCTTTGATATATAACCATGACTGTCTTAGGAAAACGGCATATAAAATTTTTGTTAAAAGAAGAAAATTTCATTACAAAAGCATTACGCTGAGTGTCAAGGTTAAGAACATAACAACCTGAATCTACAAACACTAGATATTAAGTCCTGAGCGTTTGGAAATTAATATATTCCTTTTTATATTGGTAACACTCTTCAATCTTTCTTATTTTGCTTTGTTCTCATATTAGTTATATTCCTGAAGGATCTTTAACATTGAGAAGACGTAATTAAAAAAGAGAATATGTCTGTGCATGGACATCTACAAAACTAGTTTTTAGTAGTGATCAATAACGTCATGATGTCGCGTATATTTTTTTTAATTTTCTACGATTGATTGATTGAATGTTACTTTATTTCCAGTGGCTTATATGTCAAGCATATTCAAGACAATGGCATAGTTATCAGTGATGATAAATTAACCCTGTTCTGTACAATAACGACACACTGAGTCAGAGTTTAAACTTGGTAGCTCACGAACGCAACAATCCAGAAGAAGACATGCCTTTTTACACAGATATATTATTATGATTCTGGGCCGAGCAGTCATGCTTTATTCCTTAATGCTGCAGAGGAACTTTCTACGAGAAACCTTGTTTGTTGGGAGCCGAACATTTAATCCTTTAATTATGTTGAAAGATATTTGGCTGTGACAAAACAAATACTGTTTATTTCAGGCTTTGAAACCTAATTTGACTAATTATTTAGTGAAAATAAAAATCAAAGTAGTTGTGTTTTCTCAAAGTGCACAGAACAAGAAATATGTAGTAAAAACAACACAAACCACTCATGAAGACAATCGGTCTCACCAGCAATTTCTAATCAAGGGCAAATAGGTACCAAAAAATGTTCTACAATTGTGTATTAAGTTAGAGATACATACTGCATATATAGGTTATCAGCCTATTTGAAACGTAAGTACAAATGGAATGTTTTATAATATACAGAAACAATACAACAAATAGTTGTCTTTCTTGAACCATTACGGAGAGAAACTAAGAAATCATTTTTATATTGATGTGTTTTTTTTACATTCTAGCAAATGCTCTGATGATGATGAATCATTCCCTTGCAGTTGATTCTCATGGTTTTGACCTATTATTGACACTTATCCATTGTATCAGAGGGGACTTGCCTAGACTTCCAGGAATAGTAGGTAAAGTCTATTGACACTTATCCATTGTATCAGAGGCAGTTTGCCTGCACTTCCAGGAATAATAGGTAAAGTCTAATGACACTTATCCATTGTATCAGAGGCAATTTGCCTAGACTACCAGGAATAGTAAGTAAAGTCTAATGACACTTATCAATTGTATCAGAGGCGATTTGCTTAGTTTTCCAGGAATAGAAGGTTAAGTCTAATGACACTTATCCATTGTAGCAGAGGCGACTTGCCCATACTTCCAGGAATAGTAGGTTATTTTTTATGACACTTATCCATTGTATCAGAGGCGATTTGCCTACACTTCCAGGATAAGTAGGTTTATCTATTATCCATGTACTAGAGGTGAGTTACCTATACTCCAGTAATAGTAGGTTAAGTATATTGACACTTATTATTGTATCAGAGATGATTTGCATACACGTCCACAAATAATACTTAAAGTCTATTGACTCTTATCCATTGTATTAGAGGCGATTTGCATAGAATACCAGTATAGTAAGTAAAGTCTATTTACACTTATCCATTGTTTACGTGGCGACTTGTCGCAACTTGTAAAGTGTATTGACACTTATGCATTGTAACAAAGGGGAACTACTACAAGTTTCAGAAAAAGTGTTGGTCTCTGTTATATTGTATCAGAAATAACTTTCAAAGAATATTCTTCAGTAATATGGCTAATCCATTGACACCTTTCTATTGTATCGGATGCGACTTGTCTAGACTATCAGGAATAGAAAAAAAGTATATCAACGCTTATCCATTGCATCAGAGACGACTTGCTTAACTTGTAAATTCTACTGACCCTTATCTATTCTATCAGAGTTGCCTCTCGTATAGTTGTAAGGGTCTATTTACACTTGAATAAAGAATGACTTGATTTGACTTTCAGGAATTTTAGCTAGTCTATTGACCCATATCCGATTTCTTTCTGTCCCTTTGGGTATCTTTGAATTGCTTTTTGTATCAGAAGGTGACTTCCCAAAACTTCTGAGAAAAGAAGGTTAATTTTTTTACCACTTTTATATTGCATCAAAGGCAACTTTGCTATACTTCCAAGTATCGAAACGTTGTAGTAGTTAAAGTGCATTGTCTTGTCCATTGTGTCAAAGGCGACTTGTCTACTGACCTTTTAATAAGTGTACGAAAGGTGACTTGCAAAAACTACCAGAAATATCAGGTAAAGTCTATTAAGACTTTCCCTTTGTATCCGAGGTAACTTGGAAAGACGTTCAGAGAACGTATGGAAAAGGAATTCGAAGATACTAAAGGGGCAGGCAGAAATCGTCGGAAGACAGACATGACCATGGCAAACAAAAAGAAACGAAAGACAAACAAAGAACACATAACACTACACTGAAAACTAAAGCTGGAGTAACACGAACCTTACAAAAAAACAAGGTGAGTTCTGGTGCTCCGGAAGGGTGAGTAACACCTGCTCCACTTGTGGCACCGCCGTTTAATCCATTGTAGCAAAACCAATGGAAATTCATTTGTCATGGAATATTTATTTATTAGCTGATTTGATATTGTCTCTTGTATAACCCTAAAACATAACCAATTTTATAAATCATCGATATAATATATAAATTCTTTAACCCTAAGACATAACCGAATGAGGAAATCTTGAAGTACGTTAAATAACATAACTATTTTGTCTTTAGAGGATAAAGAAGACAATGACATTCACTATACAATACTTAAATAAAATTATACACAGACAACATGTAGCGCTAAGGCATGAGTAACACGAACGCCAATGAAATAAAAACCTGTTTAACAGACTATCGACATTCCAATGGGGACCAACTGTGCACCCATTCTCGCCGATTTATTCCTTTATTCGTATGAAGTTGACTTCATACAGAGCCTTCTACAGAGA
>JAULBM010070901.1:0-10076 GCA_032357055.1 Geukensia granosissima | reverse complement strand
TGGGAATCAAATTTCCCTCGCCTGTCGGCTCGGGAAATTTTTCTTCCCGCGACTGGTATTTTTTCGCAAATACCCCTGTTTATTACAGCATTTTATTTCTTTCAAGATATAGGAATTACTCTTTTGAAATTTTCAAAAGTAATCTTTTGCGTTCAGAGGTGGTGGTGTTCTCCTCTTATGAGATAAGGTTTTTTCTCTATTTATTTGACACACCTTTCTCAACGTAGGCTTTCTATTACCAAAAAAAATAAATAAAAGAAATCGGTACATGTAATGGAGATCACACTACATCTAACAAAAACTTAAAATCTTTTCTAGGATAGAGCGGGGTTTAAACCATATACATCTACATGTAGATACTTGTAAATCAGGGGTCGCCTCTTTACGATAGCACGTTAGAACTTAAATATATAATCACAACGTCTGATAAAATCTGTGTTGTACCGTTGAAAAAAGTTTATCATTTTCGAATAGAAATGGTGATTTTTGAAATGTTTCATTTAAGCACTGGGGTTTAACGCAAGTTCTCAAAATGTTTCGCCAATGTGTCGACAAAATTCCAATCATTTGGAAAAAAATGTTTTCTATCAATTAGAAATTAAACATGAACATCCAAGAGATAACGTACTTACAGTGACCTAAACACAAATGTCTTTCTTGTACGAATCTTTAAAATTGATTTAATTGTCTTGATATCTCCTATTTTATATTGATGTCTGAACGATTTTAGCAGTTTCTACAAAACTTTCATGCCGATCGGTATTTTATGTTGAGCACCCCAAAAGGACATTATTTAACATTTTTCTCCATGGCAGATGTATTTAATTTTTTCTCGTCTCAAACTATTTATAAGCTAGTCGAATAATTTGTTGAGGTTAAGTACCTAAAAATATCAAAAAATTTAAATTATTTAAACAGTTAATTGTTAAGTTATTTGTTGACAATTCTCCTCGTCTGAAACTTCCAAACCAATTAAAATAACTTGTTTTTGTAAATTATCCATCTACCGTCTACATCAGATGTTGTAATTAACTAGTGGAATTAGTAAAGGTTAAAGGATGAAGGTAGGTTTTTATTTCAATTAAACAGCCGAGAGACAGAAAGGGGGAACTATAAACCACGAGTGATGAAGAAATAAAAACAGTACTGAATCCTTTAACCAACTTACAAACGGACAAATAACCGAAATTGTTCGTCTTTGTTGATTTTAGGTACCTTACCTCACTACATCTGGACAGGTCCAAATCACACAATTCATAACAATCCCACGTGTTTAAACAATTCAAAATAAAGCTTACCCGCAGGTCAACTTCATTTCAATAATGAATGTGCTTTTATATAGAAAAAAAATCTCGTTAAAACTTTTGTACATGAATAAAGTATGCGATATTGGATTATTATGCTCTGACGAATTCTGGCAAGTAAGTGTGGGTTAATTTTTACGAATCGTAAATCATGGTAAAAACTTCAGATTCTACGTTCATGAAAATTGAAACTGAAAATGATTTTTTTATTTCATTGTTCATTCTATTTACTTAATTTTCTTTTTATGGCCCCCGTTGAAATTGCAGGTGCAGACTAATGATATTTCTTTATTTATAGCAAATTTCACAAATGGGTCAAGCTATATTATAGCGGCAGAATTATTACCAGCCAAAGGTAATAATTTACCGGTTAATGTGAATTATTAACCTGAGAGGAGTATTTAATTCGGAGTAGGTTGTATTTAAACAAAAGATTCTGTTGAAGAATAGAATAGACCACTGGGAATTGCGAAAATTAAATACCTTGCATTACGAAAGAAATTTCACGTATCAGTTTGTTAATATAGGTAAAATAATGGAGAGGGTGAACTTTACATAACACATATCTCTTTCAGGACTGAATTTCGATTCAATAAAGTTCCATTTCATTAACTCTCTAAATAGCAAATCGTTTAATTATAAGCTATTTCCTTTTTCAATTTTTCAACAATTACGGTGTAAGATGCCGTTTTAATCGTAATTAAATCCAGTACATTTTGATCATATAAAACTTCCAGTCTTAACTGTAAATTTCCAGTATTTATTGCAACATATTTCGTTTTCGAAAATCAAATCTAATGCTACTGATAAGGAATTAATCCTTGATTTTCGTAAAACTATAAAACAGTTTCAATTAAATTCATTACACAAATATAAACGGCAGCGAAAGAGGAACACCCTCCATACCTTAGTGCGAACAATTCAAAATAACTACTAACGATATTTATATTTTTCTTATTTAATGGTACTTATGTTAATAAACTTTGAATGCCTATATTCATTTTTATATTTCCTTTTTTGTCTTTGTCTGCAATGAAACGGAATGTAATTGGTCCGGATAAACAAAGGTATGGCTCGAATTCAGGTTGCATGCATCTGTATAAAATAAGGAGCAAAGTTTGAAAATGTAAAAGTTTAGTTTCAACCTCATCAAGCTAAGTCACTGCAGGTAGTTTTATACTTATAGTGATTGTATTCTCTTCATATCACACCAATAAATAAAATAAAATCTTTATATTTCTTTAGGTTACAGGTTTCGTGGCTTTATTTATTTATGTGACAAACTAAAGAACCAACGTATTCATCTAAAGAGAACATCCAACATAGTGCAACAGAACCACATTTCAGTATGTTTGAAACAACCAACCTCCTCTAATGGATAGATTTAAGTGATATGAAATATTTATTACGATTTGTAAATATATGTCTTCTCTCTTTGTCAATAAAGTTGTCAAGCAAGTACTGATTTTAGATCGCTTATAAGGAATTATTTATATAAATAAACAAACACTGACTAATTTATTATTATTTTTTAAATAATTAATAAAGACATATACAAAGATTTGCTACACAGAGCTTGGCCTCTGACACAAAATCTGGTCATAAAGGGCTATGTTGCTGCAAGGTTGAAGTCATCTTTAGAAATTTTAAGGTCAATATAAAATCTTGTCGTTCATTTCAAAGAGGAAGACGACATTTTCCTGTGAATTTGCAGAGTAAGCCAAAAAGAGACTGTTAGCCTTAAACCTTGATGTTGTGACCCCCCTTCCGTTTAACCGTGGCTCATTCATCAAATTAAGGGTCATGTCTGGGTTTAGTTTCAATGAAGTAATCAGCCAAAACACATTCAGCCAATTGCAAGCTTGCATCTGTCACTTTTATTATCTTTATAATTTCAAAGTAATCTTTCGTGTATCGACCTTTAATAAAATGTAATACTTAACATTTTTTTATGCTAAAACATGACCAAAATCAGTTCTATATTCAGCCAATCAGACTTATTTTTGAAAAAAGTCATATAACGCTGGAAAAATAGATTTGCACTTGAGCACTAGAGATTTAAATCGTTCTGTCATAAGACAATAGAAATTGCAATTGTTTTCACATCTTTGTGATAATAGAATTTTAAAAGATGATAGTATGTTATTTATAGACAATTAAAAATACACTCATTGGGAGTTTGAATAGTTTTAGATTGCTTGGGAAATTAAAGAACAATCTTCTATAGTATTTGGCACTTTATGACATAATGGATATCAACGGAGACCACCACAGTGATCTTACAGGCATCACTATTTGCTTTGATTTAGCTGGCAACCAAAGAATTCAAATTAATAATTTGATCACAAATGTACAAATTGTTGCTTTCTCTTATTTATCACAATCAAAATTTATGGTTTACATTTCGGGCAAATGTTTAACACAACCCTTCTGACAAGTATTTTGAAGATCATATACATACGCACAAAAATTACACAGACGATGATTTAGCTTCCACTAATCAAATATTTTAAATATACAAATAAAATTTACTTGCATAAAGTTAATAAAAATAATTGAAAAATTCATTTTTTGCATTGATCTCATAAATGATATGCCTGCCCCTTTGGTATCTTCGAATTCCATTTAACTGTCCGCCAAGTTTATAAAATCTGTCTACCAAAATGTAAAGGAATATTTTCTTCTTATATCGTTAAATTTCACAAAACCAAAAAAACCCTTTTATTTAACTCTTTCCTGTAGTGTTTCTTTTAGCTCCTGATCGGTAGGCTTGTTTGGTAGGTCGTGAGCTCGATCCACGGCTGGGTAAAACCAAAGACATTAAAAACTGCTATTTGCTGCTTCTACGCTAAGCAGGCAGCATTTATGAGTATGAGCAAAGAGTTAAAATGTGTCAGGGTAAGGTGTCACGTCTTCCTGCGGACTGTTGCTTTCATGAGCTAGCACGTTAATAATCCGGCTCAGCGTGTCGGTCTTGTACAAAGCAGGGTTCATTCATCATCATCATTCATTAATACGCTCTCAACCTGAATATGCATGAAATTTTCTGCCGCTGGACGTTAAGCAACATTCAATCAATCAATTAATTGTTGAAGCAAGCAAAATTTTAACCACCAACCATACATCGCAGACATATTAACTCAAACTTAATTACAGTGCGTTTAGATTTGACGTTGTCGAAACTTTAAAACGCAAAAAATAATTGGCTTCGCCAAACATATACTTTCCATCATGTACCACACAAGCTTTCTCTAACGAGTATCTTTTTTTTTGTAATATTATTATTGTTTGCGTTCTTCCTTAAAATAGTTTAAAAAAACTCTTTTGTTTGAACTTTCCATTAGGTAGTATCTTTGCCTTTGTCTAAAA
Organism: Geukensia granosissima; assembly: GCA_032357055.1. Taxonomy (NCBI): domain Eukaryota; kingdom Metazoa; phylum Mollusca; class Bivalvia; order Mytilida; family Mytilidae; genus Geukensia; species Geukensia granosissima. Next base: position 5,403 of record JAULBM010070901.1, on the reverse strand, counting down.
TGAAAATGGAGTCTATTCTCTCTACAGGTTTCTAAGTAATTCCGAATGCCATACCAATGTAGTGAATACGTTGATTATAATAATGTACGATTTGATATAAAGTATAATCTTGTAAAATAAATACTGTTTATTTTGTCAGTTATAAAATTAGCAGGTGTCAACTTCATTTTGCCTATTTGTAGTGCTTAGAAACTAGTACATCAAAGACAATAGTTATACGTGAGGCTACAAAAACGTTTATTAGAAATCGAGTTCCTATTTTTTACATCGTAGTATCAAAATAAGCAATTCTCGATCTCAAAATCATTGAAATTTATTTCTCGTTTGCCAAATGTATGAACCCAAAGTTGTGCGTAGCACGAAAATTTTCAATAACTGTGGTTAGTTTTAGTTTTATAGCAAATGGGATCAAATGTAAAATCAAATATAAAATTTTAACTTTGATCATACGCATCCAACTTTTGAATTAAAGTCAACATTTTTATCTTTATACATTTTATGTTATGCGGTATAATAAAACATTATTTGCAGAGGGTAACGCTCACAATTCACAATACAATGCAATAATCACAACAACCATTTTTTATTTGTGATGCATCTGAACTTTGCAAGGTAAATAAAATGTGTCACTGTTGACATGTTCTAAATGAAGGATGGACTTGAGATAAGTTGTAATAGAACAACAAACTTAAACTTATGTCACTATACGTATCGTGCATTTCTGTAGTTATTCTCAATTATCTCTAATACACTTAGGACAGGACAACTTATGTCAAGGAAGAATACTGAGCCACTGTGTGTTTTCGTAGCTACATTTAAAAGTTGCTCATATGATCTTTATAATTGTTTTAAATTACGAAGTGATTGATCTATTGTATCGAATAAAATAGCAAGAGAAATATTTTGTGACGTTTATGCTAAAAAATAACATGAATTGTTCAATATATAGCATATCCAACTTTTGTGACCAAAAACCGAATCAGATTTTTTAAAAGTAGCAGATAAGCATTGCTTTCTTTGTCAGAAAAATGTTGAAAAACGAAGCTTATCCCAGTGGCTGTCATGAATTTTCATATGATGGAATTTTAATAAACTATACAGAACAATGAACTCATGCGATTGTTTAATTTTAAGATTGCCTTTGAAGCGCTTACAGGAGAAAAGATTTAATGGTATAAATACTCGTATCCATTTATAAGCCGATCAAAGAAACATTTAATAATAATTTTATGTAAATAAATTTTTGCATAGGTGATAAAATTTTGCTAACGTCATTAAAATGTTCAAGCTTGTACAAACGTTTTACATATTTTACAATTAAATTCATAAAGTAAAGTGTAACATTAGAAAAGAAAAACTGTTTCAAAATTACAGTATAATTAAAAATTGCTATGTTTGGAATTAATATGTTTCGGTTCTAATGCTACTGATGAGATGTTAAATGTTCATATAGCATACCAAATTTCTCCATATGTATGCAACATTTGTAATTTTGTATTTCGTTTATTTCATTCAGTATATTTAACCACAAGTACAATTTATTGTGCACATATTGGAAAGAGTTTCAAAACGACATATATATTATCGGGATTCAAGTTTTCCAATGTGCATTAGTATTGTAAATGTTTGATTCTTATCCCAAGAAGTAACCTCTCATCAGTAGCATAAGAACCAAATAATTAGAAGGTAATGTCCAATAAAGTAAATAAATAGCTCCAATCCAAATAAATAAAAAGCTTGTTTGCAGACACACTAATAAAATTAACTTCAACAAATAACGCTAATTAAATCTAAAAATATAACATCAATAGACATTGATGTGAATATTGAAGAAATATTCCTCTTTACAAAAATTATCTTTCAGAATCTAAAAAAATCATTCCTCAATCAAAATTCATTTAGGTCTTTTAAAATTATGATGTAATTTATGTTGCTTTTTTGTTTGGAAATGGAAGATTTGTACAAGCTAAAACATTTTAAAGACGTTTTCAAAATGTTATCACCGATGCAACAATTTACCTCTGCAAATATAGCGACAAATAAAGTTTCGATTTATCATGAATATTTTGCAGTTGACTCTATACTCTCGTGCCTGTTCCAAGTATCAGATTTGAAATTCCTAGAACAAGCATACACCCAATCTTTGATGAAATGTGACCATCATTAGATTTGTTGGTCACCATCCCTATAGTATCAGTGTACTCGACTTGTTGTGGACCTGTTGCTGGCATTTCAACAATAGGAAAAGAGTTGACAACTTTTAGATTAATGGTCACCTTGATTCGAGTAAGGGGATTCCATGAAGGATGCCGGGCGTGGGACACACGGCGCTTACCCTTCCAGAACAATTTGCCTCATTCCTGGTTGTGCATATATGAATTCATGTTTCCTTCCAAATTTGACACGAAATAACGCTACTTCGATTCGACATAACAATTTGAAACTGATTTTGACTTATATGACTTCTCCATGGGTGCCGCGGTGAGGGCGGCTTACCATTCCCGAGCAGCTGACCACATTCCTGTTTGCCTTTGGTTTTTGTTTTCCGTTTGTTTGTTTCGAGTTTGTCTTGTATTTTGGACCAAGCACTTTTGATCCCTCCCAAAGGGAATTCTGCACTGACTTCATCACACCAACATGACCGATTTTTTTTCTTTTCAAACTAGCTTAACCTGTATGATTTCAAGACTGTGTTCTGAAAGTTCAAATAAATTAAAGTACATGGGAACTTTTACGATTAAATTTCTTTCCAATAGTGTTTAAAGACAAGTACTCTTCCTCTTAAACCTATATAAATCAAAATTAATGAAGAGTTAGTTTGTCAGGATGACATAAATATCATTTTGATGATATAATTATTTTTTGTCGGTTAATGAGGAGACATTAGTTAAACGAGGTTATTTGAAATGGTTGCTTGTTTGACAAACCGTAACCAATTCTAGGATTCCTTGTATATAACAGGAAATATGTAAGCCATGAAAGGGCTAATAAAGTCTATGGCGATGTCATTAAAATAAAACTTATATTCCAAGGTAAACGTCTGTTTAATACTTGTCTAATTAAAAAATATCAAGAATTGTAAGATATTTGATTTATATTTGCTGACAGGCGCCGGTATCTAAGAAAAAGGTGTGTTTAAATCTCTTGTTTATATTTACTTCGTTTCTCGTCAATAGTTGGTTTAAGGATATTCGCTAAATTATTTTAAAATAACACGAATACAAGATGACTGAAGTAGGGTTTGAAGAGTTTCATATTGAAACAAAATAAACGTTAACTACCGATAGCTCAGCTTTCTTGCGTTTGACATTTGACCAGATTTTATCAATTTCAATTCATGAATTACATAATAATTTCTTTTCATTTTAAGATGTGCTAATGTGTTATTTATAAAAGAAAAATCACGGTCACTGGGCAAAAATGCCATTGTTGTGAAATAGATAATAGATAATGCTAGATGAGTTCTGAGAATTATATAAACAAATAACTGACCATGGATATGAGTAGAGGATATCCTTAATTTGGATCTATAAATTTATCAGTCATATTGTGGAAATCACCACAAAATTGGGATTTATAACGTTCGAACACTTTAGAGTCATTTTTTGTATCAATCCAATGAGGAAGAAAATAAGTTAAGTAAAAAGTCAGACAACACCTTGCCGAAAAGAATAGAGGGAGACAAACAATAATACACGATATATTACACAAAAAACTAAAGCTTGAACAACACATCCCCTATGAAAACGAGGTTGAGCCAGAGTGCTGCGGAAAGGTAACAATTTTTTGCTCCACTACAACTCGATACTCGAATCAAGTGTTATTTATATTTATACAGAAACAGAATTGAAGTCACGACAATTTGCAGATATCCGCCCTCATTTGTGAAACGGATAATTCATATCAGTAAACTAAGTTAAAATGACGACCGAAAAAAAGACTCTGAAGTGATGAATAATTTTTCATCAGAAATCATTGGTTCAGCATTATTTTAATCAACAGCAACCATTTATCAATAAGTACAAACTTTGGAGTACCGTATCAACAAAGCGAATTATATTTCATATGTAAGTGGGGCTGGAATGATGTTACACATGGAAGAAAGATTCATAAAAGGAAAATCAAGATTACATAATTGTCCATTCCTTTGTGAAAGTTATGATGCCAAACAACGCAAAACTTTCAGTTTCTGTAGTAGTGTCCTTGAAATCAAGTTCCATGTGAAAGATGCGATCTACATTGTCACCATTCTTAGAATCATTCAATGATAGTACATCATTAATTCAGACACGAACTCGCGACCTTATTGCGATAGGGTGTAGTAATGTGTTTTGTAGATGAAAGTGAAAATCATCTACGCAGAGTTGCTAACCCTTCCGGAGCACCTGAACTCACCCTGGTTTTTGTAGGGTTCGTGTTACTCCAGCTTTAGTTTTCAGTGTAGTGTTGTGTGTTCTATGTTTGTCTTTCGTTACATTTTGTCGGCCATGATCTTTTCTGTCTTCCGACTTAACGATTTCTGTCTGCCCCTTTGGTATCTTCGAATTCATTAAACACCATTTTGATTTAAAAAGTATAATCGATTTTTTTCTTTTTTTTCCATTTGCAGGTAATAATTCATAAAAAACTTTGAGAAAAACTCTAAGTTTTCCTCCCAACGGCAAAGCTTGACAACTAAAGTGATGCAGCGTGATTATCTTAAGATGTTACATCATATGTGCAGGTCTATAAATGAACAAAGTTGTTTCTTATTCCATGTTCACTTATGAATTTCAACAGAGCGGAATAATGATCGACAAGATTTAATCCGGTATTTACATTGTATTTAGTATCTTTGAATGTGTAGCTGATTTAAAACACTGAAATATGATAATATTATCGAATTCATTAAACACTTTTGCACTTCAACAGACTTCAAAATACGGAGGAAAATTGAATATCGATCTGAAATGAAAAGCTGTAGCTGAAAATGGATTTTGTTTAAAATTTATTTTATTGTTTTGGAAAAATATTTAAGATAGACATTGTTTCACTCGACATTCCAAAGCGAACTGTGTGTTAAAAATTCCTATTTATGTTTTGTATCTTGTAGAAATAAGGTTTTTGTTATTTAAAAAGGCATATTAAATTAAATGAAAACACTTTAAAGGGGAAATAACTCGTCAAAATGTTTATGACAGATAATGGACATCTTGTTTTGCAACGGGTAAATGTGAATATTACCCCGAATTTCTTTAAATTATTGAAAGCATTAATGATAATAAAACATTAAATTTCTACAATTATTATGAAAACACATTTGTTTAAGGATGCTGGTTAGTTCATGCTAATAAGTGAAGCGGAGCTTCACTTTAATGGTATATCGGGTGGAATATCAATGCGTTCTCCTAACATTTTCAATGT
>JAULBM010070880.1:0-10077 GCA_032357055.1 Geukensia granosissima | reverse complement strand
GGACGGACGTACGGACGGACGGACCCACAGACCGAAGAACTATATGCCCGGCCTGCCTTGCAGGCGGGGCATAAAAAGAGCAGCTTACATTGTTTGACATTGATAATCAAATTATAAATCGACAAACAAGAAATTTCAAGCTTGGCAAGAAAATTTATAGAGATTGTGGAAAATATGCTTATCAATGTTTAAACAATGTATAATTCTTTAATTTACTAAATAGAGTGATTTTGCTCCTTTAAGTTAAACTTTGTCTGAATACCCCAACTGAATAATGATAATGTCAATCAAAGATCGCTTAACTGCACTTGGTATTAATATTCACTGAACGCAGCTTGATTATCTCCATTATTTAAAAATTAGTGAAAAAACACATATTGGTAAAAAAAACTCATAATAATTAGAAAAAATAAACTAATTCATCATTTTACTTTATACTTGGCTGCCAAAAATTTCAGTGGTATTTCATCGTATGACATTTAAAATATTATACACATCTGGTTTACACAACGATTTGCAATTTACTTTTATTGCATCTATTAAGTTATAGGATGATTAGGTTGACCTCTAAAAATGAATGTATAACCCAAAAAGAACATTTCAAGAGAAAGCTGTCATAATCAAATATGAATATGAATATTAAATACAGAACCTAGTGAGCTGGCTTACATAGCCTCATGTCCATGTTTGATTGCTAATACCACCTGCAAAGATCCCAAAGTTTTGACATTCATTTAAAATTTTGCTGATAATCAAGCATTTAAAGTTGAAGGGTATGGGTGAAAAAATGAATAAGCTTTTCTGGCAAAACATATGATTACATACTTGTTTTAAGGATGTGACCCTTCCTATAAAAACTATCCCTCATTTACAACTTGCTTGTATTGAACTGTACATTTTAGGAATTGACTATTAAAATTTGAAAGGAATTAGAAGAGAATTCAGGCAAATACAACTTATGACAAACTGGCATAGTGAGTCAACACACCCTTTTTAATGGAACGAGGTCAGACCTGATCTCACATTGTACATGTGATAAGCAACCGTGAATCAACTAAGTAGTCCAACAAGCAATCCCACCATCAGATGTACAAAGGAAAGCACAAAAGCTTGCAAGAACCAAAAATGCTATATGTGTGAAATATATAAAAACTGCTTATAGCTTTTAAAAACAAGAAAAGAGAAGCTGAAAACAAATAATCCATGTACCCTAATGGCATGACTGTAACAGTTTATGGCAGCTGTCAGATGTTCCTCAAAACTTGGGCATTTAATGTCTCGATTGTTCATCTCTGCCTCCAAGAAACATCTTGCTGCTTCTGTAAGTGCTTGGGCTTCTCCTGCAGCATTCACTAGTGTGTGTTCACATCTATAAAAAAAATTAAACAAAATGCCTATGGCAATTTAAATAGATATCCATACATAAATTGTACTCCCATCATTTTTTTCAACTGTGATAGAATGATATGAAAAGTTATCTCAGCTGATAATGAAACATACAATGAAATATACAATGTGATCTTTTATCCATTTTGTTGTGCTTGAAGGGATACTTGTGTAATTGATGTAGAGACAATAATTCTTATTTTATAAATGTACAAAAGATTTTGCTGCTATGAACATTTGTGAATATTACATAAGTTATATGTTCAGGCTTCAGTTTCAAATTTAGAATTTCCTAAAATCCTAAAGTTTTCTTAAATAATGAACTGAGGTGCCTTACAAGTGCAGTATGATAACCACATCACAATGACATGGGCAAGTTGCACAAATAAACATTCAAGTAATTGTAGACACAATTGACCTATTTCCAATAGACCGTTTCAAAAATGCAAAAGAATTCTGGGAACGTCATTGTTCTAGTTGGTTTTCATTGGTAAAGATGTAATTTACGAGGACGCTGAGCTTGCGCTATGCGTTTTACGAGGACAGAAGTTGAATTTCTGAATCGGTCAATTGTGTAATTATTAATTCCCATGATTAACAACTACGGCTATTCTAACATTACTGTCTAAGGAATTCTTATTATCATCGAAATTTTTACCTGTAGACCTCATTAAATTATACCAGTTAATGAAAGGATGTGTGATTACCCTAAGGCAGTTATTTTGTTAAACAAATGCACAGGTGAAGTTGTTTATTGGGCCAATAAACAAAAGGATTAGTAGTACTCTCATAGGATCTAATAGAGCTGATAGCCATAGTTTTAAATCAAGGGAGGTAATTCAGAGTGAATTGGAAAGAGGTCAATTGTTTTTTTTGCTTTTTTTGTTTAAGTGTTACTTGTTTTACATTGGATACTTAAATATTTGACAGTAATTGTTACATTTCAATATCATCACTTTTTTTTAAGCTTTTTACAGCTTGCCTAGTGGCAACCATAGATGTTTGTAATTTATACATTTTGGATGTCTGTCTCATGGACAATCATACCACATTTCCTTTACTTTAATCACCTTGCTTGTGCTAAACAACAAAATCCTGCATACTGCGGACACTCTTGCTGTCTGAGATTTTTAGCTAAAGCTCCTATAATAGAAAATAAATATTAATAACATTTGTGCACAGTAAAAACATAATTAAAAACAAATGAGTAATATAGTAACAATACATGAAGGTAATGGACAAGCTGAGTACTCACAAATATGTTTAACCCTGCCTCAAACATTATGTGCCTGTTTCAAGCCAGGAACCTGTAATCCATTGGAAGTTGTTGTTTTTATGTTTAAGTGTTACTTGTTTTGCATTGTTTATTTATTTGACTGATAGTTGCTATATTTGAATATCCTCACATTTTATTTTTTGGGCCTTTAACAGTGTGCCTTAGGGTGTGGAAATGTATCCATTATTAAAGGCCTTAGTCCTGATAACCTTTTCATGAAAAAATGAAGGCAAAACATATGATAACTTGTTTTTAGGATGTGACCGTCCCCATAAAACTATTCCTCATTTCCAATTTAGCTGATATTGAACTTGATCAAGGAACATGTAGTCATTTTAGGAATTGACTATTAAAATTTGAAAGGGATTGGAAGAGAATTCAGGCAAATGCAACTTAAAACAAATATAAGGACCAAAAATATTTTACCCTCAGCAACTTTTTATCCATTTTGTTTGAGATTTACATGTTATGGATGACTGTCTCATCGCCAATCATACCACATCTCCTTTTTAGCTCACCTGGACTACAAGGCCATGTGAGCTTTTGCCATCATTTGGCGTTAGTTGGCCGTCTGTCCGTCCACAATTGACATTTTAATCTTCTCCTTTGAGAATTATATCCGATGACTCTGCCTTCCACCCAAGATGGCCGCCACAGCCGAACTATGTTTGACATTGGACCCTATGGAAAATTCATTTAAAAATCTCCTTGTCTGGAACTACTTGCCCCATTTGAACCAAACTTTGGTGGAATGGTCCTTAGGTGAGTCTCTTTCAGAATTGTATCCAAAAACCCCTACCTGTCAACCAAAATGGCTGCCTCAGCTGAACCTAGTTTCATACAGAATTCTATCATATTTTCATTTAAAAATCTTTTGTCTATAACAGCTTGCTCTATTGGAACTGAAGTTAAATCAAATGGTTTCAATGTCAACTTTGTCTTGGCAACTGTATATCTGGTGAGCAATTACAGGCTCCTAGGAGCCTCCGATTTATATGTATGCTCTAATTGACAAAACACAAGCTACATGGGGGTCTTTTTTCATTAAATCTGTATTTTTATGTGCGATGTAATATACATTTGTACTAAAAAACACATTATAGTCAGCGAGGGTAAGCAAAGAAGGATCATACAACTTTATAGCTGTGCCTGCTTTTCAAAATGATTTATGTTGCTGTTCTAATTTAAAAAGCAGTTATTCCCAGGAGCCTGTTTTGCTCATCTGACAGCAATTCCTCATTGGTACTTGTCAGGATTGATTGACTGTCAGATTATTTTTTAACCTCCAGTGGCAAATATTTTATGCATATTCAGGATGGAAACAAATTAACAAAAAATAAATCCATATGAAGACTGTGAGCAAGGGACCAGTATGGGAGGGACTTTTAGACTGCCAATGGAAAATTGAGGGTTGGATAGGGGCGGAAGATTAAGCCTTGTAACTAGCCGCCTACTGACCACTCAAAATGAGCTGTTACAAGGGGTCTTTAACGCGCTTAGGACGTGGCATTTCCTAAATCTTGTCAGGAAGGAACATTGTACATGTACTTTATTTTGGTAGAGGACAACTGGCTCAGTAGATTCACAAATGAAGGTTCTACAGTGGATTTCCCTTAGAGTCTTTTTTTACAACAAGCCTGGCTGTGGTGGCCAACTTAGTAGGCTGTATCCAGGACTGAATTTTGGAAGAGGTCATTCTGTTAAAGTTCAGTAGCAACTGGCTCAGTTATTTCAGATGCTAAGATTTTCTAGTAAATTTCCTACAGGGTTCTATGATAAAACTACCGTACTGGTAAATTTTGCTGTGGCACCCATCTTAGTGGTTGGGGATAATGGACATCATTTTTGTAGCAGACCTCCCAAGAACTGTTCCACTAAAGTTTGGTCCAATATGCTCATCATTAGTTTCTGACAAGAAGATTTTTAAGTGAGTTTTCCATATGGTCCTATGTAAAAATAAGTTTGGCTGTAATGGCCATTTGGGTTGGTGGTCAGGGATGCTAACACAATGCTGGGAGAGGACCACCCTGACCCAAAGACCATTTTAGCAAAATTCATTTCAACTTGCTCCATAGTTACTGACAAGAAGATTTTTAGTGATTTTCCTATAGAGTCTTATGTTAAACTTAGTTGACTGCAAATTTCATTCCCCTTATTTTATATTTAACCTGGATGCTGTCTTGGTCTATATCATTGCACACAATCTTGGACTTGCAGGGCATAATCTAGGATTCAGTGAATGGGAGAAATGAGTTTCAACAGGGAGAAGTGGTACTTCTTCATGGGGGTATTTTCCATATTACTAGTAAAATGGATATTTTTTTCCACAATGATCAAACAAATAATTAAGTTCAGTTTCATTAATTAACTATGGTTTTATTTCTATAGTTTATTGTTCATTATACCAAGCATAACAATATCAAGGAGGAGTAAAATAATGAACAGTTTAATGCAAGCAGTGCATTCATATAATGTCTCTGAGTCTTAGTTAGTTGAGAAAAGTGGGATGGATATGAACACCAATGGAATTTTAGATTGTATGAAATAATTATGACCTCTGAGACTGAGCAGTAATTTAAAATAGGAGATGTGGTATGATTGTCCATGAAACTATTGAATTAATCGATCCAAATCAGTAACCACAGGTCTAAAGACCTTAATTTTCATGTTACAGTCATCATTAAAATATAACAGATTTCTTAATCTTGTATTAAATAGGTATTATCTATATTTCAAATCATCATCAGTGATCAAGTCTTGGAAAAGGATTACCCAAGGATCATTTCTTTCAAGTTTGGCTTTGTAGTTTCAGAGAAGATTTTTAACATTTCCCAACTCCCCTTCCTTTTCTATTATTAGCCTGGAGAGTGGAGACCATTTTGGTCAGAGGTCAGGATCATCGGACACAATATTGGAAGATGACCATCCAAGGACCATTCCACCATAGCTTGGTCAAAATAAGCCCAATAATTTGAGAGGAGAAAAAAAAATATTGACAAACCACAGAGGCCAAGAGAATTCAAAAGCTCGTATGGCCTTTTAAGCTGGCCAAGATAAAACCAATAATGGAAAATCTGTAAAAAACCTTCTTGTAGCTTCCCCCTTTCTTATTATTTGATATAAAAATAAATTAATATAAATACCATATTGTTCAATTCCTTCTGCAATATTGGGTCTCTTCAAAAATCTCCTACAAAATATAATTTTAAAATTGGTTGTATGAGAATATGCACCGAGATATGTTTATTTTGATTAGACTCTTTCCTATGAGCTTCTTGATAAGGCAAAAATGTCAACTTTACATTTAAGATTGATTAGAAGCATGGTTTTTGAAAACTTTTAAAATATAACATTTCTTGCTCCATCAGTACTATAGGAACTTATATATAAAATATAATAATTTCAGATACATCAGCTTATTACAGATCCCACACGAAAAAACAACAAGGTATGGGAAACAATCATTTGTCCTCTGGAACTCACTGCCTGAAGAATTCAGGCAGTGATTGTACGTCAATTCGAATCCATGAATTCAAGTTAAGGAGGGAGTACTCATGTTCATATATTGCCAGTAAAACCTGAATTTTTATTCCCAAAAAGCTGTGGAGTACCTAAAACCATATTATGAGTATATGTTGTTTTGAAATTTTATTTGCTATAGATCACGTATATACTTTTAATTTTTATTTATAATAACATTAATATATTTACTTTATTTTGACTACTGCTTGCTAATTTCATAATGCTTTTCTAATTTATTTTAATGCTTGTTTTGTCTTGATTTGTCAGCCATGCCCCGAATTTTAGATGGGGGAGGACCTCTCCAGCCTACCATGCGGGGGGTGTTCCTATTGCGGTAGAGCCCACACCCAGTGGTCGGGGTTTGTGTGGGATGTAGATGACGTGGTTCCCCTGGCAGGGAGGAAGGGGCCCCTTATAAGGTCTTTGGGAGTGGTCAGTTGTGTGCTGCCAGCTGGGCGAGGGACAACCCATTAAGGTGTCCAGGTTGGAGATTGGGGAACCTAATGGGGACCCACAGGGTGGCAAGTTGGAGGTGCAGAACAGTGTAGGATTGGGGAACTTCACAGAGGAGGAAATCTGGCAGGAGCAACGTAAAGACCCTGATTTCAAGTGGTTGGTGGGGTGGCTGGTAGATCAGGCAGAGCTGCCGAGGAGGAGCTGTTTCAGGGGAACCCCAGTCAAAATTTTACTGGGTCAACAAAGAAATGTTCAAACAAAAGGAGTCGGGGGTGATTGTGTACATGGGGAAAGAGGGCTCCTGCCCTAGGCTCTTGGTGCCAAATGCGTGGAAAGGGGAAATAATGTAATTGTGCCACGACCTGCCATCAGCGGGGCATCAGGGGATAGACCGGACCCGTGAAAGGATCAAACAGGGATTCTACTGGCATGGGCTGGGGGCGGATGTAGAGAAATACGTCAACGGTTGTAGGTCCTGTAACCAGAGCAAGAGGGCCAATCGGTCAGCAAGGGTGCCGATGACTGTATTTCACCCTGGGTCCCCAATGGAAAGGGTACACCTGGATTTTGTGGGTCCTTTATCAAGGACCGATAGGGGGAACGAGCATGTGCTTATGCTCCTTGATCAATTTACAAAATGGGTGGAGTGTGTACCCCTGCCCTCGCAACCTGCTGAGGTTACAGCTAGGGCTGCCATAAATGAGTTTTTCTGTCGTTTCGGGTATCCCTTTGAGATATTCACCGGCCAAGGCCAGAATTTCGAAAGCCACCTGTATAGGGCGGTCTGCGACCTGTTGCACATACATAAGGCAAGGACCACCCCCTACCGCCAATCTGCGAACAGCCAGGTGGAAAGGTTCAACTGGACATTGCTAGCATCAGTAAGGTGTTTTGTGGGGACCAACCAAAAGACATGGGACCTCAATCTTGCCCAACTAGGGGGCGCCATCAGGGCATCTGTTAACCTGTCAACTGGGTTTACTCCAAATAGGCTTATGCTTGGGAGGGAGGTGAATCTGTCTGCAGAACTCATGTTCAAGCCCCACCAAGGAAATGGTAGCCAGAATATGGATGAGTATGTGGGGGGCCTGGAGGAGGCCTTTCATACTGCCCATGAAACAGCACGCTCCAATCTTAAGACAGCACAATTGAGGGTAAAGAGGGACTACAATGTTAGGTTAGGACACATACCTACAAAGTGGGGGACGTAGTATATCAACTGGACAGCGCTATGGCCCCGGGGAAGTGCAAGAAACTAAGCCCCATGTGGAAAGGTCCGGGGGTAATCCTTCAGGTGATCTCCCCTTACCTGTACAAGGTCAAATTAAAGAAGGCCATCTTTACGGCCAACCATGACCGTCTTAAACCATGTTTAGATCGGGATCTTCTGGCCTCGGTTAAGAAGGCGAGGGAAGGACTCCAAGGGGGAAAACGACAAGCAACCCAGGAGGGGGCAGCAGGTGAACTTCAGGAGAGCCAAGGTGTGGTGGTTGTACAGGAGGGATCTCCCAATGTTGGGACAGTGGGTGAACTTCATAAGAGCCAAGGTGTGGGGGTTTCACAGGAGGGATCCCCCAATGTGTCATCCGAAGCAACCGCTGAGGGGCCAGGGGAGGACTTGTATTGCATATGTAAAAGACCTTGGGGCGGAGAAATCATGGTGAGCTGTGACCGATTCGAGGAGTGGTATCATGGTTGTTGCATTGGGGTCTCACCACAAGAGATAGAGGATTTGGGGGAGGATGAGTTTGTGTACATAGATAATTGTAGATAGTTTGTATGTGTAAATAATTTGTGATATGATTAGTTCGTTTTTTGTACTTTGTAGATGTCAAGATCCAGCTCAGATGAGGACAGCCCAAAGCGGGGCTGGACAGCAGCAGGGGCAGATAGGGGGACTGCCCAGGGGAAAGAAGGGGATAAGGCATAGTGAGGGATTGCTAGGTCCCCTACAGAAAGGTATGAGGCTGAGGTTAGGGCACGTATGGGGCCGAGGGGGGACCGTCCCAGTTCAGATCCAGCCCCAACTCCGCCTATTAGGCCAGTAGACAGCCTCAGTTTGTGCATGGTGGGCATTGGGAAGGGTCATAAGGGCATGGTAGCACCGAGCCCCCAGCTGCAGAGGGAAGGGGAAGTACAGTGGGGGTTTCAGAGGGTACATGAGCGGGGACAGTGGAGAGGGGGTACATGAGCGGGGACAGTGGAGAGGGGGGCTGCTGTAGGGACCCTGGAGGGGGAGGGGGCTATGCTCTGAGGACCAGGGGCACCCCCAGGGCTGATGTCCCAAGGACCAGGGACACCCCTGCTAGACCTCCCAGGAGACCTACCATCGCGCCCCCTCCGGGACATGAAGAAATGCAGTGATGGAGGGATGGGTGGTGAGAAACCACACAGAAGCGAAAGGAAAGGAGGAAGAGGAGTAAAGAGCGTGCCACCCGGTACCAGGAAGGGGGGATAGGGATCCACCCAGGAGGATTTTCGAGAGGGTGGGGCCCAGTGGGCCCAGTGCAGATAGGGATCCACCCAGGATCGTGGAGGTGGTCAGGTCAAGGAATCTGGGGGCCCAAGACAGACCATTGGTGGCACAGGTCAGGGATGTTCCAACCAGAGATGTGTCAGTGGGGCACCAGCGCTACAGGAATGCCCAATGCCCTGGTGCCCAGTCTGGGCCTTGGATGTGTATCCTCACATTTTGGGGGAGCATGTCCCAACGATCTTTAAGGATCTGGAGCAGCGGAGGGGCATGGGACCAGTCTGGTTGGCTGCGATTCAGACAGAGGCCTTGGTAATCGTCGGGGAGGTGGACATTCAGGCACTGATTGAAAGGATTAACCAGTTAGGGTTGGTGCGGGGGGAAACGATCATCGACCCAGCACTGCACCAGGCAATGGGGAGCTCTGTCGAGAAGGGGGCTGGGCCCTGCCTCAGGAGTTCCAGGTTGGGCCCATGAACTCCCCGGGGAGTTTGTTGCACTGGAGGGTGCAGGCGCGGATTATGGGGCTCCTTGGGGAGAGAAAGGCTGGGGAGTTTATGGAAATGTATAGAGTGGAAGGGGGAGGGGTTTCACCCACAAAATCGGTGTCCCCTCTGGGGAAGAAGTTTTTGGTGGGCTCCCCAGCCAAAGTCACAAATCAGGTCGGGCGGGTATAGTTACCAGAGGCTTTGTGCCCATTTCCATCTGGACAAGGGGTGGAAGCAGTGGGGGGGTAGGGGCCGGCCCGTGTTACGGGAGTTTGTGGGGTATGTCCTCCCAACCCGACCCTTGCGTCCGGTGAACCTGGTGGGTGGGGTCGTTACATATAGCGACCCTGAGAGTTGGCCTAACCCAGGGGAGGTAGGGGTTGACCCAAACTGGCCAGTTGGGTACGGCCCTGTAAATAACCTTTGAACTGAGGGAGAGAAAAGTAGGACATAAACACAAAGATGACTACGCCACG
>JAULBM010070869.1:0-10077 GCA_032357055.1 Geukensia granosissima | reverse complement strand
TATTGATTTATTGTTTGCTAACTTGTTTCCGTCCTGAATATGCATGAAATATTTACCACTGGACGTTAAACAACAATCAATCAATCAATCAATGTATCAACTTTAAAGGTTAAATCTTGTACAGTTGGTTGTTATAGATTGGTTTAAATGTTTTGTCACACCACTGTCCCAGGTTAGGAGAGGGTTAAGTATTCACACACATGTTAACCCCGCCACATACTTAATGTGCATGTCCCAAGCCAGGAACCAATAGTCTAGTGTTTTTATGTTTAAGTGTTACTTGTTTTGCATAATTTACTTTGTTTACTTATTTGGCCGACAGTTATATTTGAATATCGTCACATTTTATTTTTGGGGTCTTTCACACGTAGGATGTGGACATGTGTCCATCATCGATGGCCTTAGTGAAACCGGTAGAAGTAATATTTACACGTTTTTGATGGCTGTCTCATGGAAAATCATTCCCCATCTCCTTTTTCTATATTCCACTTTAAGTGTTCCTTTGTAACACATCTAAGCATATTTTATCAAACAACCAATATTAACAAATATAGGTTTATTCAAATCAAGAATTTAGATGATCACAGTTCTCCAAACAATCACAGGAGAACCCTTGTTCTCTTAAACAATGGGTACTTCCAACAGGCTCGCAAATTCCTAGAAAAAAAGATAATTACTTCATCGTATTAATTGGTAAAGAGAAACAGAAATCATCTATAACGGAGCTAAAATTTTATGTTTATGTTAAATCAGGACTAAATAAAAATGTTGATAAGGGACTTTTCTGAAATCACAATGGTAAGAAGTGTTAATATTTGAAATCAGTTTTCTTTGGTGGCCAAGCTTGATGTCCGAATGGAAAAAATGAAGATATTTTAATGACTTCCGTGAGATGCTTCATATCAACAACCACCTAATTTGGCCAAACCGTTTCTAATAAGAAACCTTAAAAAATCGGCGCACGCTGCGTGGCTGAGGGGTCTATATAGCTATTTTAAACTTCCCTTTATATATCATTTTTAATAACACTAAGGAATTGCGCCGGACAAATAGGGTAACTTCGACTCTAAACACGTGTGATAAGCTTTGTCAGTTACCTAACCAAGTTCAGTTGTTCTCCCCAGTTACTCCGGATCCCCCCCCCACCAAAACAGTTGGTCGACGCGATTTGACTGAAGTATTTTTGAAAATGGCATTTAAACCCAATCAAACAAGCAAAAAAAAAAGAAATCCGCCAATCAAAAACCAATATAGTCCAGAATGGTTATATCTGATTTCCAAAGCCGAATATAAAATTCGTTTCAAAGGACAATTGATGATGTTTTTGTAAAGTTTGGTTCATTTTTTATTTGAAAAGTTGAAATAAATAATTACTTTACACATTAATAAATATAATCAAAAATTATCTATGTATTTTATACGACTAAACGAAAACTAAAATTGTCTTCGTTGGTCAGGTTTGTTTTTTGTCCGGTACAAAATCCATTTTTTATTTTAAAGACCTTCTGAAATTTCACGGCGATTAGTTTCAGTTTATCTGGCTGAGCGGTTTTGGCGAAGTGGCGTCAAAAATCGACCAATCAGAGAGAAAATCGACCGTGGTGGCCATATAAGTTTACGAATTCAAGATGTTTCACACGCTCCGCGAGACTCAAGTCAGTTGAATGAAAGCCGCTTCAAGAGAGAGTCCGTTGACCGAGAAGAGTACAGAAGTTGACAATTTGTTATCGATAAAACATTGGGCATGTTAGTAAACTTTTATAAATACATCAAAACTACAACATTCTGGTTTCTAAATACATATCTGTCAAAATAATTAATGATTAATGGTAGTTGGTGGTTAAAAGAGTATGCATTGGATATCCGGTTTTGTCATAAAACTGAGAAGATATTAACAGATTTGTACAGAATATTACATATAATGTCAGTTGACGTGTTAGCCACGCAAAAAAGTGACCGTTAACCGAGTCTGTTAACGATATCTATTTTGATACAACGGTTTCCCGTGTAAATTGATATCCCCTTACCAAACAAGACTTCACAATATAATTAAATCAAGCTTTTACACCGATAGAATAAGTGAGAATATTTGAAATTAATAACCATTTAAACGATAGAAAAATCTCGAGGGAAAAATCTTTTTCTTGGAAACGTGTGACTTTATGAACGGAGTTGTTCCACTTATCTGCTTACTTTATTTCAAATTAAATATTAACTGTGGGTCTGTCAATGAATCAGCCACAAAAACATGATTTAAAATCCTGATAAGGGTTATACATATTCGGATCCAAGGGGTATTGTTGTGTATTAATATAAAATATCAGACGTGGCATTTATATGCTTTTAATGTAGAAGCAATGTTTCATTCTATAAATGGGGAAAATACATGAAATGCAATTTACCATTGACACGAACTTTTGTAGAGGATAAAATTCTAATTTATCTTGGCGGTTTCAGGGATAAAGATACAAATGTTAAATGTGGACGGATGAATTGACGACAGACAAAATGTGATGACAATAGCTCACCATACGTCGCGGGAGAAATTCAGAGGTGAAATACATATGGGGAGAGTCATGAAAAGAACGCATTATTGTTCTGTGAATAAAAACGGAAAGCCAATTTATTAAATATTTTAACTTAATAACTTTCTGCTTTGTAACTTTCGACTAAGCAAATGACACACCACCAGACAATTATCTTCTAAATTAGCAATTACAAACGCACTTTGAGATTAAATGAGTTAACAAAGGATTTAATATTCAACGCATTTAACCAACAAAAAACAAGAGTAGCGAGATTGTTGGATATGTAAAAGCTATATCACGAGCTGAATGTATTAATATGTGCACTTTTTATACACTTTAAAAATTCTTCAAAATTGTACAACATATTTGAAAACTATTTCCCATGGATAATTTGGGCAATCCATGCATCAGCGTAAGTTCGTAAACAAGAAAGTAATGAGGACGTTTTAATTTAATTAGGCGACTTCGAATCGTTTAAATTCATTTGATTTCTTCTTTCTTGTTGTTTGTTATGTTGATATGTTGGGTCAACCTTAGCCCACGAATACCTTTTTCAAAATACTTCTTAACTAGCTCACAAAGGCCACGTAACTCATTAACGGTCTCAAACATACGTGTTCAACTCGTCAACACATAGTACGAATGAAAAGTATGAGTATCCATTTTTCCAACAAAATAAATGAATGAATATTTTTATGTTTGCTTCTGCACTTTATTTTGAAGTTGTGCTATTAAAAGCGATTTTGTTATGGTGTATGGTGTTTGATATAATCATTATTGAACATTTCATTTCTGTAGGCGGGTTTTTATTGCAGGGTAGTTTCACGCCTTTTAACTTTTTCAGACAGTATACGTTTGTTTTTTCAAAAAACATTGTTTTGGTTCAGTAGCAACAATTTTGACAGATATACATAAATCTTTATATAAAATGATGCCGTTTATTTGTAAAATCCATTGTTTAAGTGACCTTCTGTTGTATTTTACTATTTTTTCTTGTCAACAAACCCGTACACTACTCGGTCAACGGACTATCTGTGGGTTTCATTCAACGGAATTGAGACTCACAGGGCTTGTTAATTAAACCCCTTGAGATTGGAAAAAATAAATGTCATTTTTAGATAAGCCTACAAATAAATACTTCAAAAAGATTGTGTTCCCATAAGCTGGCTGTTTCATAGAAAAGAAAATTTCATACTCTTTGTCACAATATCTTGCAACGGGTAAGCAGGTTATGAAAGAAAGCCTCTACCGCATTCTTTTAAAATAATGCTTATCTTTAAGATTGGAAAAGGTGCGACCGAATTGCAATTATACTTTTAGCAATCACGACGTATATTGTGCTGCGTTCTTTACGGGGATTTTACATTGTAAATTATAGCCAATTGTTTGCCAGAAGCGGATCTTTGAATGCGCTAGCGTTAGAACGGGAGTACACATTGTTAATGCTGCATAAATTTTAAAGAGGCCTCCCAATGATGCTTCAGGCAAACTAGAGGCGCACTGCCTTAGCACGTATCGATCACCTGGAAATCACAAGCAAGCATTTCTCAGACAGACATGTTTGAAGTCCAATCCAGATCAAACGACCAATTCTCACAAGTATCTGTTGCAAATGATTGATTGATTGATTGATTGCTGTTTAACGTCCAGTGGCAAATATTTCATGCATGTTCAGGACGAAAACTAGTTAAACAATAATCAATATGTAGAATGTGAGAAAAACACCGGTAAGGACTTTTAGACTGGCACTGGAAAAATTGCGGGTTGGAGAGGGGCGAAAAATTTAGCCTTGTAACTGGCCGCCTACTGACCACTCAAAATAAGCTGTTACAATGGGCTTTAACGTGATTAAAACGTGGCATTTCCTAAACACTGGGCGTCTTAAACGTCTCCCTGGTGAATTTATACATCCCCCACAATCTAGGACGTCCCGTTGAGAGGACAAGTGCCTCCAGGACGGATATACCTGGTGCCTATTCTTTCCCTGGCACAACATTCGAGAAGGGGAGTTCGAGTATTTATACATCCCGCTCGAACTAACGGACGCCCTTTAGCAGGGGTATTACCTGCAGGCAGAAAAACCGAACGACCTATTTCTATACCCCGACCGCCCTCGGGAGGGGGGCTGTTGCAAATGAAGACGCTACTTACCATATCACTTGAACAACGCTTTTTCAATAGAAAATAATTTCATGACGGCAATCTTTGCTTTCCATTGGCATATAAGGAGAAAACTTAATGAAGGGCATCCTGCCTTATTTGCTTCATTTATATTACCAGTTCATTCGTTGTTATTTTTATTCAAAATCGGAAACAAGTAATGTCCACGACAACCTCACTTAATTTTCGAAAAGGACAACTATGACCTCATTATAAAGGACCATACAAATATGTTTCCTATAAAATTGGACTAATTGCGAAAAAGAATTTTACTTATTTTAGGAAAAGTGATTAATCACTAAAGTTTACAAAGGACCTGTACAGACTTTTGCACAAAATTTTTCGGTTCACTTGGCTTAGCATTTGAAATTCGACTAATCAGAAACGAGATTTGGCATTGACTGCGAACTAAACATCGAAGTGAAATAAATGTGGAAATTTTGCAAAGGCTTATTCGTAAATACGTTAAGCCAAAATTGGTTGTATTTGGTCGTATTATTAAATTGTCAATGTTAGTGCCAAAAACAGCAGGTTTCAGGTTGTGAAAACAATTTTCCAATTTCTTTAAGTATAATTTTTAGAGGAAGCGAAAGAAAACTCGGATATCACATCGATACTTCAAAAGTAGCCAATTGTACGGATTGGTGAATTTTTTAAGAAATCTTTGATAACAACACCCTTGCTCTAAAATTAACCTACAGAAGTTTTGCTTATTAAAGTCAGAAATAAAAATTCACACACGAGTAGAAAATAGGGTCAGTTGGGAAGTATTGATTCATGCTTAACGTAAAATGGGCAATTCAGTAAAAAATTAATATGTAGACGGGATGGCCATGGTTGAAAAATTTAAAATGGCAATTGACTACCTAGCTTGGAATTTTTCTCACCATTGGGGCGTGTTAAGCGTCTCCCTCCGGAGGAGATATGAACTTTTATTAAAACGGAAATGTACATTATACAATTGAATCATTTAATTGTTATTATTGTTTAAAGTTTTAATTTGATATTATTCACTTAATATTTTAAAATAATGAAAAACGTATATTTTAATTATTAATTAATTAATTTAATTTTAAATACCTCATTCATGTGTGTATATTTATAGTATTTTAATATTTTGTACAGTCTCTCATAACTCTTTTAAGAGTGGCTCATTATTTTATATGGTTTTGATATAAATGTGTATTGTTGTATGTGATTATGAGGTGAGACTTTAATAAAGAATTGTCTGTCTGTCTGTCTGACTGCCTTTGCGTTGTTGACTGTAATTGATCCAATTTTATTGAGTGACGATACGCTGTTGATTGAAATTGATACAGTGTTGTTGAGTGACATTTGGTTGTTGACTTTAATTAATACAATGCTGATGACTGCCATTACGTTATGTTTGTAATTGCTAATGTTGTTCACTGTTATCATGATGTGTACATTAATAACCACCTTTCATTAATGATGCTGTGGACTGCAATTATATATTTTATTATAAGTGTTTGAATGTTTTTTATTTTCAGAATTATATTTGACCTCATGCACTTTAAAAAGAATATGAGGATACCAACAAGAACACTACGAAAACTAGGGTGAGTTCAGATAACGTTGTTGATTCTAATTGTTACAATATAACAATTGACTGTAATTAAAACTGCTTCATTAAACCTATAAATACAGAATTCTGTCTTTTTTGTTAATGATTGTCGACAACTTCAACCGACTCGATGGTAAAATGGTAAGCGTGCTCGCCTCGAGTGCGGAAGGTCGTGGGTCGATCCCAGGCCGGGTTCAAACCAAAGACTTTAAAATTGGTATTTGCTTCTTCTCCGCTAAGCACGCAGCATTTAGGAGTAAGAGCAAAGGTAGGTCGGCCCAGATTCAGAATAATGTGTTTGGGTAAAGTGACATGTCTTCCTGCGGACTGTTGGTTTCGTTAACTAGCGCGTTAAAAATTCGACTCAGCGTGTCTGTCTAGTACAAATCAGGGTTCATTCATCATCATTCATTAATATGCTCTCGTCCTGAATAAGCATAAAAATTTGCCACTGGACGTTAAGCAACAATCAATAAATCAATAAATCGACAACTTTATCTTGTCATTCGTTATCCAATAACAAAGCTAATTGGGTATCCTGGCTGTTTTTAATACTACAAATTATAAGTTCTAATACTTTGTGATGATGAAATCACTGAAATACGTAAACATCATAATGAAAGTTACAGAATTGAGACGGTATTGGTAATTATGTATTTGAATACACCCAGTTATATAGCAGAAAAAAAATCTATTTTCCGCACTTATTTCAAAAAGCCTTTCTATTAAAAATAATCGTATAGAATTGAAATGAATCTATCTGGCAATCTGTTATTTAAAAATAAAGTAAGATCAAACAAACCTCAATTTAGAAATGCAACATCGTACAAATAATATTGTTTTAAGTTGTTAACTGAAATTTGAAAATATGTTAAATATCAAGTGTAAAAGCTACGATTGAACTGAAAACGAAATTTAAATTTTCGATTGCCTTTAAACGTGGTATTTTAAAAATTGATCAACGATTTGATTTATTATATACGTTTATCGAAGAAGTCAAGTAAATAAACTAGATGTTTATAGCATTTGATAAGTGTTTGACGAATATTCCTGGTGAATTCCTTTCCAACACTAGTTTTAGGTAAGACTTTTCCACTGTAACAGCTTAATTCCAATCTTTAAAAGTTTCTTTATTGTCATAAGACAACATTTAAAGATGCAACATGACAAATAGTTCCATATCAAAGTGTAATATAATATCGATGCTCAGAAAAAAATAATTTCTTTTATTGACACTCGCAGAAAATAGTTGGATGTTAAACATTTTGAAAACATAAATAAAAAAAATTGAAACTAATTAACACAACAACTAGATAAACTGAAGTGTTTAAGCAATTTTCCAGTTAGTTCGGATATTTCTTTCTTAATTTTGACCGCCTCGGTGGTGTAATGGTTAGCGTGCTCGCCTCGAGGGCGGAAGGTCGTGGGTTCGATCCCCAGCCGGGTCAAACCAAAGACATTAAAATTGATTTTTGCTGCTTCTCCGCTAAGCACGCAGCATTAAGGAGTAGGAGCAAAGACTAGTCGGCCCAGAGTCAGAATAATGTGTCTGGGTACAGTGGCATGTCTTCCTGCTTACTTTTGCTTTCGTGAGCTTAAAACTCCGGCTTAGCGTGTCGATCTAGTACGAAGCAGGCTTCATTTATCATCAATCATCATTAATATGCTCTCGTCCTGAATATGCATGCGATATTTGCCATGGACGTTAAAGACATTCATTCATTCTTAATTTGGAAAAGATCACATTGACCATACGATCAATACTCTCAAGTTTTTATCGACACTCTGAATGTTCAAATTATTCATTTTAAGAGTGACATTCACATTAAAGCTTCAACTACGAATAAACGAAATGGTTATCATAAAAAAACTATTTCTATTGAGTAACCACAAGTTTCAAATTACTGAAAAGCAATCAAAACCTATTTCATGTCTTGAAAGTTATTTGTAATTTGTGTTCTAGTTTCGTATTCGACCGTTTCAACACCACGACAATTTGGAAAAAAATGAACGCGCATAAAGAATATATTTATATTTGTAACCTGGTAATGCTAAACATTCAAATGAATACGTATCAAAAATTGTTTAACCTAACTCTATTTGGTTTTAAGAAAATATCAAATTTTTAACGAAAACTATGTCATTTTACGTTTTGTCACTCTGAATGTTCAGAGCAAGTCACTCTAATGTTCTTGTCGGAGTGTATAGTTTCTTGTTTATATTTTCGTTATCATTTCACTAAATATAATTTTGCAGATTTTTTGTTTATTTGATCATCTGTAGATCTATCTATAATACTGTCACTGTTCAAATGGCATATATGTTTCTTGCTTATACAGATTTATAAATATGGTGCTTTCTCTCACGTCCGCAAAGGGGTTATTTCTAGGTCGTCATATTTTGTTCTTTTGACTTTCCAAACTTCTAGACCTTAATAATATAACTAACTAAACACATTTTATGACTATATATATATAATATAAAAATAGTCATGAAAACAAAAAGCTTGCGAAACGATATGAATTGGCTTCCTTTGTTGAAAATAAAAATGAAGAAGTCTGAAGAGCATTAAAAAAATACCAAAACTGGGTAGCACGCCGATTTTGGGTTACACAACGTTACTTGCCCACCATAAAATAACAAAAATTTATACTTTTTTCTGTATGCATTTAAGCTGGTCACTCATAATATCCGCATCTACTTTTCTCGCAATCGACCACTTGGCCCTCATTTGCTTTAGGGGATCTAGAACATACTGTTCTTACCCTAACCCATAGCGCAGCCCTAACCAAAACCTATCCCTAAACATTAATACCGTTTCCATAATCAAAGTTATAACCCTAACCATACACAATTTCCTAACCCTTAAGAACTGGGTCCTCTAAAGTAATTGAAGGCCCACCATTTCCATTTGCTCTATATTTACGTCAAAACCTTGGGCTAGTACTTCAAAGCTGTGTTACTTTTCACGTTTTGTTTGGGGCACTTTACGGATTATCCTTCGTTAACGTTGCTCTAACGCACAGTCTTTTATATAATGGAAATGGACAAATCTAAAAAAAAACCAAAAAAAAACTCCTATTCCTTGTAAAACGTAACTTTTTAAAAAGCTGTTCAGATACTGAAATTGTGTTAGAACTAACATTTTTAAGTAAATGGCCCGAAGGCCAAGTTACTTAAATAAATGACTTGCCCCACAAAAATTTAACTTGCCCTCATGTACTGCAGTACTGATCAACCGATTTTTTTCCACTTGCACGCCGGGAAACCACAACTTGTTTTTTACTTGCCCGACGATATTTTAACTCTCATGGACAAGCAGGCAAGCACTTATTTCTAACACTGTGACAGAAAGCAAGCTCATGCTGAGATTCTTGATGCATGGTTAAGACATCACGCCTCTCAACACGATATGCCATCAAACATTGTATGTCCGACGTTTATTATTACATGTTGACTTGTAGTGTGGATTGTTTCTAAAGTTTGACAGTGATTTTTAAGTAATCGTTTGTCGATACTTAGAAATTTATATATCTCACATTTTTCAAAAACTATTAACGATTATTATTTTTTTTAACTTTTAATGATGTCAAGTTGTGTTGCATTAATAAGCAAAATCAGGTCCATCCGACAATCATTTCCTACTAACATATTTTAATTATTTTAATAATAACTAGGCAAGTCGCCCGCTGCTGGATAGTGAAAAAAAAATTGTGGACAATAACCCGTGCAAGGTGTTACGTTCGCCTTACTTTAAAGGGGGCGGGGTGAATAATCAAGAGACAGTTATTACAGCTAATTGTT
>JAULBM010070859.1:0-10077 GCA_032357055.1 Geukensia granosissima | reverse complement strand
AGGGTATAAGAATGGCATATTATTGTAATATTAGGGTATAAGAATGGCATATTATTGTAATATTAGGGTATAAGAATGGCATATTATTGTAATATTAGGGTATAAGAATTGCATAATATTGTAATATTAGGGTAAAAGAATGGCATATTATTGTAATATTAGGGTAAAAGAATGGCATATTATTGTAATATCAGGGTATAAGAATGGCATATTATTGTAATATTAGGGTATAAGAATGGCATATTATTGTAATACATGTATTAGGGTATAAGAATGACATATTATTGTAATATTAGGGTATAAGAATGGCATATTATTGTAATATTAGGGTATAAGAATGGCATATTATTTTAATATTAGGGTATAAGAATGGCATATTATTTTAAGTCCATTTATTTTTGTAAGTGATTGTTTTGTTGTAGATTTGTGACATAAAAATACAAGTAGCCAAAAATCAACATTTACCAACAAACATCATCAAATATAGGTAGTCAAAAAATTACACATAAAAGAAGCAGTGAAAATATGATATTTAACAAAAGCTTGTTCAGTAATTAGACCCATCAAAATTAAAGATTCTTAACACAATATAGATACCTGTAAATTTGAATGACACTTCTCTTTCTTCTATACCAATGTCTGTTTTGGGAGGATGATAAACAATTTTCTTCTGTTTCAAATCTGCTTGTGTAAAATGGGTGAATGGTTGAAGTGGAAAATTCTTATTTTCCAAAATTCCCTCCCCTGGATTGAGAGGAACTGTAATAGTATATAAAATGTCGGTGTCACGTGTATCAGGATCTTGGAAATAGAGGTCTGATATACTGACAGGTACAGTCTGATCCTCAAATACCTGAAAACAAAAAAAAATATATTAATTATTTCATTAAAATTGGATGAAAGACTAAAAAAATTCACATTTGACTTAATCTTTCACATTCAAGTCAATCTTACTTTAAGCAGTTTCACATCATTTCCATAAGGTGATTCCATAAAGGAACGGGATTACTTAAATTGCCAAAAATCAATTTTTGTCTGACTGAACTGTCAATCAAAGCTGTATTACTTGCTATATGTAAACTACAGGTCTTATATGAATTTTCCCACATAGATTTAAAATGGAAAAACCATTCATTTAAAGGGAAAGTCCCTTGTTATATCCAAAAAATATGTAATTGAATACAATAGTTTCATTAAAAATATCCTAGATCTGCACTTTTACCAAATCTGAAAAAATTAACAGAAGTGTGACAAACTGTATTCATTTCAATGAAATAGAAAAAAATGGTGTTCAAGTGACCATTTCACAAAATGTACCTAACATTTATACAGCAGAAACCAAATAATTTGATTACCTGACCAATTCAGAAATGCAAAGGAATTCTAGGAACTTCATTGTACAGCTGGTTAAATTTCCTGGATTAAGACTTCATTTATCAGGAAAATGAGATTAAGAAATGCATTAAACAAAGATGAAAGCTGAATTTCTGAATACGGAAAAGAAATTTTACTCACAGACATGCCAAGTCTAACTCCAGGAGCTAATGTTGGTCTGGCCTGGTCTAGTGGAGGTTCCATTATATTTATGTGCAATGTCTGTTCTTTCAACACATTTGGGGGATCCATTGAATCTCTGACCTGGAAAATAAAAACAGACAGTTATAATCAAAAATAGACATTATTCCATTTCTTTGTAATTTTTTCGAATTAATAAATTAGCCTGGGTTTCACATGAAAAATTCACTATATTTAGCATTGCTAAAAATCTGCTCTGTAACGTCAGATTTTTTTTTTTGAAAAATGCATATTTGGAAGCTCAATAAAAGGATACAAATGAATTTTTTATTGTCAAAAATCTGTTATGACACAGTTTCAAAACACTTTCAATCATGAAAATGTACTGAAAGAGAAATATAAGATACCAATTGTGTTCCAGACATCAAGTTTGAACCATCACTGTTTGATTCTATTCTCATGTTGTTTTCTATGAATAATGAATTTAATCTACAACAGCAATATATGTAAAAATGAATACTTTGACATTGTCCTGAAATTTTATTTTTCAAATGGGTTTCTGGCATTCTTACAACTTAAGCCTAATATTTAGAAGCACAGTTGAACATCAATAGCTCAAACTGATGTCCCAACAATTTTTCCTGTAATTCTATATATAGAAATTTAATATTTATCAATTAAACAAGCACAAAAAAATTACACCTGAAAGGTACAAAATTTTACATTATCATTATTTGTAGTGTATCATTGATAACAAGAAATCAATTGTATATAACTGAGCAATTTAATTTTGTTTCCACTGTGGAACTTTACATGGATAATGCATAATTTATATTGAAGAAATAGAGTGCTTGTTTAATATGTCCTACAGTAGATCAAAACTGATAAATTCTTATGTAAAAAGGTCACGAAAATTGAAACACAAACATCTAAACCAATTTTCTTATCAGCTTTAAAGCCATAACGCAATTATCCATAGTAATTTTCACAAAAGCTACCATTATTGGTCATATCAGACAACTTTTCTGCTGTTCAAAGTTAACTCAGTATGACAAGGAAACAATGCTGGTTCAGCACCATGTCATTTTCAATAATTGAGTAACTTGAAGAACCCATGGCTCGAACAAATCTCAACATTCCCTTCAAGTTGGAGATATCAACATTCGATTGTACATCATTGAACTTATAAAAGCTATTATGCATGTGAATCAAAGCCAAAATTTGCTTTGACTTACCTCAAATGTAACAATATCTGAAGTGGACTTTGACCCTTTATTATGGTACCAGATGCGACCCTCGTTGATATCCCTCTGTAAGAACTGGAACATCTTGGCAGCCATCTTTCCATTACCCATATCTTCCCAGCCCTGACCTAATCCATTTGGTGGTACTGGTACAAGCATTAATATTTCTCCTGAAAACATATGTCAAGGTCAGCAACAATAGTCTATTTTGATAACTTGGAGGTACAGGAGAGAAGAATATGATGTTTTTATTATTAACTGCTAATATTGCAAGCAAGTGAAAACTGCAAAACTAGAACTGACATTCCTAACATCTGATAACAGAAATTGCAGCATTTCCTGGAATTATAATTTATCTCACATTTTTTTATATAAAATTTAAATTCACAAATTTAAATGAATGAAGGATATGACTTTGATACTTAGTGATCAGCAAAACTGAAATGAAAAATGCTATAGAGGTTTGATTGAGTAATTGAACTTTATCTTACGACCAGCGGCAAATATTGCATGCATATTCAGGAAGAGACCATATTAATGAACGAAGATGAATGAAAGCTGCTTTGTACTAGACTGACACGCTGAGTTTGATTTTCAACGTGGTAGCTCAGGAAAGCAACATTCCAAGGAAGACATGCCATCTTAACCAGACACATTATTCTGACTCTGGGCTTATTCATTCTTTGGTCTTACTTCTCAATGCTGTTTGCTTGGATTAGAAGCAGAAAATACCAATTTTAATGTCTTTGGTTTACCTGCCCAGTGATCGAAACAACGACCTTCTGCACTAGAGGTGTAACAGTGACTTCTATCCGCCACATATCTTCTTTCCGGTTGGATATAATACCCTAGGATATAATTTCCACTTCTAAAATACACGAGGGAATTCACGTTGACGGAATAAAGTGCATTAGTGGTTTTTATCCGTTAGACAGAAACAAACAGGTTAACCGGAGCCTTTACACCCGGAATGAAACTACGCTTACAGAGGCAAGCATGCTAACCATTACAAATCCAAGGCAGGGGCTATAAAGGAAGAGTAAAATAACAAACACAGGCAGGTTTCAAGCCGAGGAAATCTGTAAATATAAAGAAGAATCACAACTTGATGAATGCAAAATTCTGAATTTATTATATGTGAGGCATTTAGTCTTTTGCTAAAAAGAAGATAAAAGCCTTGATGAGTCATGCATACCTTGTTGGGGATTATTAGTGGTTGGGTTCAATGTATAAACTATCCCTTTGGCTTCAGACATCGACTTGGCTAACAAAATATCTGGTGTGATCTGTAACATGTCACTGGCATAAACATGGCCTACTTTATTGTTTACTATCAATGGAGCACGATTCTCCTGAAAAAAAACCAAAAAAAAAACAAATGATACTTAATCAGGATGAAAAATTACTAAATGAAAAATTATAACAACTCACTGAAAGAAAAAATAGGGTCAACAAGGAATGAATATGCATCACCCATACAACCTTATTCTATATTTTGTCCCTGTCACTCATTTTGATATTTTGTCACACCACAAGGGCAGGCTTCAAGTTTAAGTATCTTACATGTTGAGCAACAGTCATATGTATTAAATATTTAACTTACATTGCAGTCAACATAGATAATGAAAGTACATATAGAAATGAAATAGAACTGGTCATTTTCAGAAAAAAGAACAATCTTTAAGATAACAAACATGTATCTGTTTACATTGCATCCAGGAAAAAATTTGCCTAACAATTTGGTTAAGATGTCATATTAAGCAAAATCATAGAACATACAACTGTGACAAATTCCAT
Organism: Geukensia granosissima; assembly: GCA_032357055.1. Taxonomy (NCBI): domain Eukaryota; kingdom Metazoa; phylum Mollusca; class Bivalvia; order Mytilida; family Mytilidae; genus Geukensia; species Geukensia granosissima. Next base: position 5,521 of record JAULBM010070859.1, on the reverse strand, counting down.
AAAATTTGGCTAGAATAAAGCTGTATACAGACAATTAAACAATATTTTGCTAAAAAATTGATTCACAATATTTCATACATTATAATTTTCTCCTGTTCCAATACAATCCATACTAAAATATGAAATTATGAATAGAAATCCTGATTGCAAGAAAAATCTTTGGCATGTCCATGTCATATTAGTCTATTTTACAATCTAGGTGTTACTCTCCTTTTTTTTGAAAAATTCCAAAGTATCACTCCAAATACATATATAAAGCACCCAAAGGCTTAAAAAATTAAGAAACAGGGATGCTTATCAGAATCAGTAAATTCTGGAAATTTGTCAAGTCTCAATGTAAATATTTTCTGTTTCTGTAGTTTAGAATGGCCTGAAATGTAGAATTCTTGTTTCCCTCCAATATATTTAATGTGCACCATATAATCAATTGCCCTTTTCTTTAAGAATTTTCTATTCTTTGAACTTGTTAATCTTTGTAAAAGTGGGATTTTGAGGGCCACTTAAGAATCTTAACCAAAAATAATGTGAAAAGAGGGGGGGGGGGCTTTTAACAGACGGACTCATTGATTCTAATATAAAGACCTACTTAGTGGAAGTTTAATAAAAAAAATTCTGAAATTGCTCTGCAAATTTAGATTTTTTAGATAAAGTATATCCTATAAATTGCAGTGACACTCAATATTTTTTATTATAAAAACTAGTAATATCTTATCTGTTTTTTGGTCCCAAACAGAATACATTGATGATTTTGCTGTCCACAAGAAATATTGGAAACATCCAACCACAGGGCTCAAGCTACTTTGAATTTATAGGGAGAAGTGACTTCTCCCTGAGAGACTGAGAGGGAGAAGTGGGGTGATATCAGGGAGAAGTGGTGGGAGTTAAGGGAGAAGTAAAAAAAAAATGTCCACGCTACGCAAGGGTTTTTATAAAAGTTTACTTTCATAAAGTAAAAGTATTGTATATGACATATTAGAAAATATATGGAATAGTGTTGGTTTATAAAAAAATACTTAATTTGAACTTAATTCCAGTACTTAAATTATTTCTAGGAATGAATAATCTTTTTTATGTAATTATTTTCTTTTATTGGAAACAAGCTGGAATAAAAGCTACATTTATCTCTTTTCCCAGCATTTGATATAAAAAATTTAAATAAATATATACTTTATATTTTATTTTAATTTTATTGGTTATAGCTGGTAAAAAAAATTAAAATTAAACAATTCTCAATCATACAATACTTGAAAAATTGTTTGAAAGCAAGATAAAAGAAAAGAAATAACAAAATATAAGAGATATTTATCTTATTATTATTAACAGGGACATATATAACGTCCCAGTTATTAATATTAACCCTAAACTTCGTTCATTTAAAGTCGGTACTTTTTTCCTGCACTTTATTAACTTTTCACCTTTGAATGTAAAGAAACTGTCATGTGTGGTGGCAGAAGAGAACGGTTGTGTTGTTGGAACTAAGCCTTCAGAAACATAAAATCCAAGCTGAAACAAACTAAATTGGTGAAATAAATCTTAAGATCGGCCATAAACCGAGCGAAGCACATGTACCTTTGGTCTGATTTCACTAATCACCGGTAAGTAACGCATGTTCCCCTTGGTATACAAATATGGCGGTTTCATATTAGATCCGGTTTATTGGATTTAGTCTTCGTTTTACACTTTCCAGGAAGATATTTTACTAAAAATAAATGGAAACTGACAATATTCAGCACCCGAATGTAAGAATTTAAAAATTATTTCATCGATATCGTGAAATTTACAGCGTGACTCGAGCGAAGTCACAAATTCACTTAACGACTTCTCCAATTTACAGAGCGACATCAACTTCGCCCTGAGAGACTTGTAGAGCGAAGTGAAGGTCCAGAAGGCGACTTCTTCACCCTCTTGGCCCTCCAGCGTGAGCCCTGTGTTATGTATATTATAGGAATCTTTGAAATGAAAATCTGTGGAAAGTACCACCTGAAATCCTATGTTTATTAGACTAATCTTCCTTCACCTTCGCTACATGAAGTCAGACATATTTTAAAACCCTTCTTACCTTAACAAGTTTGACTAATCTTATCTTTCAACAAATGAAATTAGTCATAAGTTGTAGACTAAACTTCCCTTCACACGAAAGACTAATATTCCTTTTAACTGTTACACTGAACTTTTTATGTTAAAATTGATGGGAGTAGTTTTGTGTTGTTGAAGTGTTGTAATAATGTACTTATGTACTTTGACTCACTTCCTGTTTAGGCCTAAAAAAATTCCGTGTTTCCTGTAACCCGACCGACCCTATTTTTGTCTTCAGTGTTTCTGGCATCGATTTTTTTACTAGAATCGTCTTGCTCTCTGGAGTGGAGGTACAAAATCGATACTAAAATAAACGAACGGCATGGGCAACATGGAGGGGGAAAAAAAAAACGAAGCCTACCTACCGACCCTATTTTTGAAGGAGACGTTACCGGAAACACAGAATTTTTTTTTTGGCCTTATTGTTGATCTATAACACTCTTAGGAATGTAATAAACATGCACAGAATTTATTGTAACTGTTGTAAAATATGAAATTGAAACTGCAAAAGGCACAGGAAATCTTAAGTAAATAAATTCTTGGAATATGAATCTTTCATATTAAATGTAAAGGTCAAGATGCATGTTGAAGATGACAGTTTTAACTAAACCTAATAGCTATTTAAGCAAACCGCAAAAATTTGAAATCTACTTTTTTAATGGCTGCAAAATTTAGTTGTCATGATACTGTTCATCTGCAAATTTAATTACCTCTGTACAAATAAATGGAATAAATCAGCACATTTCAATTATGTAAAAATTTCAGAAAAATTAATTTAGAATCAATATTAATTTGTTTTTAGGTGGCAAATTTTCTATAATATGTGCCTTACCACCTGATAAGCTGAATCAGTTTTTCTGATTTAATCTAAGTTGTGAGATAAACATATATGGAAGTAAAAACTACAAAAGGCCCAAAAATTTGACCATTTAAATGCATCTTTGTTTATTTTTTTTAGAATGACAGAAATGTATGGCTTTATTGGGCCTGATGTTAGTTTGTTTGACCAATAGGTTATTATTAAATCTTTAGTGTTTTTTCAAAAAAGAAGACAAAAGCATTTTTATGTTATATTTATAAAACTATTGGATACCTGACAAACAATGAAATGGAAATGATGTTTTTTATAGGAAAATATCCAGCAACCTCCAGCAGAAGAAGAGTCTGTTGTTGTTGAAAAGATTCTAGGCGTAAGAATGAGGAAGCTGGATAAAGATGTAATTATTATTTTTTTTTAAACAAATCTGTTTATTAAAACATTTATATGGAATCTAGATTTTGAATTCCAAAGATTTGTTTTCTTCTGAGAGTTTAAGTTTCTGCACTTTAAAGAGAGTTAGTTTATTCCAAATCAATATAAATTAATGTGTTTCCTGTTTTTCCTCAACTACTCTATTTATTTTTATAATTTAATATAATATAATGTCTACCCAGACATATTTTATGGACACTTTCGAATTATTCAGTCTGCCCTGACTATTCTCATTCCTCAGTTATACTCCAATTGAGCATATTGAGTTTAGGGAAAATAGATGTAAATGGCCTTAATTGTTGGCATAGGTATAATAAAGCGACTAAAAAGCATTTAGACATTGTTTTTATTATGGCATCAATTTCACAAGCTTGCATTTTTTTGAAGTCCTGTTTCAAATTTTTGCTGTTATAGACCTTGGGAAATCACCTCTTTTTCCCCAGAATTGATTTGGGATAAATGTGGAGCAAATTGGAATAAGCAACGTTGAGTTTGAAACCATCTCCCTGTTCAGTCTATGCAAAATATTATCAAAGGAAATGTAATACCTACCTTCTTTCCTACCTAACTTTTTATTTTTATCTACCAGTAGACAAAAATGAACTATTTTACCTACCCTTTTATCTGCCAGGAGACAGGAAAAGTATTTATTTAAGTTGTTTAGTTGAACAATTAAATTAATATCAATAATTTTCTCAGATTGATGTAGTGAATGATGATGAAGATGCACAGCCAGAAGAGGAGGTTGAGGAATTCTTTGTCAAATACAAGAACTAGTGAGTAATCTGCTATAGCCTATTTTTCCTTTCTTAATTTCATAGTCTATACAATGAGAAATATGGGATGAAGGTAACATCTGGGTTAAAATCTCAGCTACCTGTAAAAGATAGGGTATCCTATCAAACATCTGTAATATGAGAAGAGCTCCATAGAATATGACTGTCATGGCTGTGGTATATATTTCATGTTTTTCATATTGGTTAGAGTTAACACTTGTTCTGATGTTGGTTGCTGTGAGAAGTAGGATCAATTATTTCATACAGAATGAAGGAAACATCTAGTCAAACTATAGTCACAATTACTTTTATTTTATTCATCTCTTAGTCATGGTTACAGTCTAAGTTTATCTCAGATACTATAAGAAAACAAATCATCTTACCATGTACTTGAGAAAAGATACAAGAAACCAAGCAAAAAAGTCAATCTGACCTACTCTTCATTTTCAATTATCATAGATATTTCTGTCAAATTATTTCAAATATGAAAAGGGATTGGGTTATTAAAATTTTAATGCAAGTGAGGCTAATATAGGATGCAGGTAACTGGGCTGAATAAGCTCTTGTTATGATGATGCTAACATCTGGACTTAATTCATTTCAGCTCATACCTGCACTGTGAGTGGAAGACAATAGCTGAACTGGAAAAGGATAAGAGAATTCATATGAAAATCAAAAGATACCGATCTAAAAGGGAACATGCCAATTATTTTGATACTGTAAGTGATAGTAACCCTGAAAATTGCATAAAAATTCATAGAAATTAAATATATCTCCAATATAGAAACTTGTTTTTTCGATTCAAAATAAATTGAATAAAAATAGAAGTTTTTATTTGAATGTATAAGTTTTAGCATAAGCATAACATATTCCATTTTGTGGGAAAACATTTGGATGCTTGTTGGCCAAATTTGTAATTTATTCTTTTGATAAGATGCTATTTAGTTATTCATTTTCATTGAAATGGAGCATCTGATAAAAGATAAAAAATGAAAAAGTTATAAAATAAAATAAAATAAAAATGAACGTTATTTAAAATCTTTCAGGTGGACGAAGATGAACTGTTCAATCCAGACTATGTGGAGGTTGACCGAGTGTTGGAGGTCTCCACTACAACAGATCCAACCACCAATGAAGAGGTAACTCACTTCCTTGTAAAATGGCGAGGTCTGCCATACGAGGACAGTACATGGGAACTGCAGCAAGATGTAGATCCAGAGAAGGTCAAACTGTTCTATAAATTCAGAGAAGTTCCATCAGAAGATGACAGACAGGTATTTAAAAATATTATAGTAATGAAGGCTGTTTGGAAGGAAATTATTGATGTGTAAACTTGGCCAAATCACTCACAAACTAAATAAAGTCCGAAGGACTTTATGTTAAGTTTGTGAGTGAAAGGCCAAGTTTACACATCAAT
>JAULBM010070848.1:0-10077 GCA_032357055.1 Geukensia granosissima | reverse complement strand
TTGACAAGATTACAGTGACCAACGTGAAAACATAATTAAACATTGCAGATATACTCATTAACCGACACAGTTGCATAACAATGAATCATTACCCCATTTTAGTAAAAATATTATTTCAACAAGTTTAATTTTTTTTTTCAGTGACAATAATGAGTTATCTCCCATGTTTATTTTGTTTTTTTTATTCAGTAACTGACAACAGGAGAAACATTGAAACATTTTCACTTTTAAGAAAAGAACTACTACTTCTACAAGTGTATACTTTCTTTTTCATTATTAAATGACAAATGATAAAAAAATTATCTTCAAACAAGTGTTTTAATTAAGTAAAATGAAAATTGCTGAACTATCTCCCCTTTTAGTAAAACTTACTTTTACAAGTTTTTTACATTCAGTGACTGAAAATGTTGGGAAAAATTAATCACTCTTTCATTTCTTGAAGTGTGTTTCCCCTATTTAGTACTTAAAAAATGGAATTATTTTTCCTTTTGTACAAATATATCTACTAGAGTATGTGGCTTTATGAAATTTACATCAATAAAACAAGAAATATCCAAGATTTATACTTATCTTTTTTAAATAGTTTTCTTTTTTTTTATTTTCTAAGAAATCACAAATTAAAAACAAAGTTTATAATTTTTTCAATAGAAATTACTTAGTAATATAGCAAATTATGATATCAAAACTTTTAATTTTTGTTTAATAATGTTCTCTGAAAGAACCAAGACAAATATATATTAAAATTTTTAAACACTTTTAGACATTTCAGGGAATACCACTCCTTGTGAAAAGCTCAAGATGTTTGTCATAGCATTTTTTTTCTCTCAAAAATACTGTTTTCAAATTCTTAGATGCCACGCATCATTATTTGTGTAGGATAACCCCCTTGGGAACTCTCAAATCAAAATTAAAAATGGGCATTTTCATCTAATATTTACAACAAATAAAAATTTTTAATGTAAATTTGAATATAATAGTTTTTACTTATATAGAAGATAAAAAATCAACAATGATAACAGCTTTCAATCCTTTACATTGGTTTTTTTGTTTTGCATGCAGAGATGATCTCTATGTAAAATCTCCCATTGCACATTTCAAATGTAGGAGGCATGGATACAATCATAAATATTATTTTTTCTCCGTTAATCAAAAAATAGCAATTAATTGTTTTTCAATAAATATTTGAAAATTCAGATAAATAGGATAGTTGCTGGATGTTTGCAAAGAAAGATTTTAAAACCTTTACAATTTACAAAAACATTTTCTAATGATCTTTCAGTTTAACAAAAAAAAAAAAAAACAACCCCCAGTTTTTTTTAATTTTGGGACAAAATGTCTTTGTGCAAAAAGTCTTACATTCCAACATTCAAATTAAAAAAAATCTTTTCAAGCAATTATGTCTTCAAATGCTTTATAAAAATTTTAAAGGTGTAGTTGAAGATAAGATAAACAGAAACAAACAACCATTTTTTTTACACCTTCTCACTGGAACATTTCCTATTGTATTATTTAGCAACACCAGTTTAATCTGCAGGAGATTTAACTCCAGTTTATTCATCAGTACAGGTAAACTGATAGAGGAGTTGGAGTTTATCTTCAGCAAATGAAGCATGAAATCTGCTGTAAAATCAATTAGTCATATAAGCCCACTTGACTCCTGTGAGCTTCTAATTTTTCTCTTGGTTTAAAATCAATTAGTCATATAAGGCCACTTGACTCCTGTGAGCTTCTGATTTTTCCCTGGGTTAAAAATCAATCAGTCGTATAAGCCCACTTGACTCCTGTGAGCTTCTGATTTTTCTCTGGGTTAAAAATCAATTAGTCATATAAGCCCACTTGACTCCTGTGAGCTTCTGATGTTTCCCTGGGTTAAAAATCAATCAGTCGTATAAGCCCAATAAATTATTTTCTTTTACTTATGAATTGCATATCATTATCTTATATGCATTTATTTTGGAACAGATGTCCACAGCCATTTATGTTGACGATTTTTGACCTTAGAACTACACAGAGCACATTGGGTGGTATTGATCATTAAATATATAAATTAAATGATAAATAAACATGTAGCCCTCAAGGCTAATATGTCTAATATTGTTTCAAGGATAGATATATGAGTAATGTGCAAATGCATATAAAAGAAATTTGAAATACATTTAGGCAACCTTTTTATGCTTGGAATTTTGATAGCAAAATATAATGGTGTTTATTTAAAATTTTGGAAATAGAACTGTCTCAAGTAAATTCTATATTTAATACTTTTTTGGCAAAGAATTGAGTCTGACAGTGAGTTACCTGTTGCCAAATGAAACTGGAAAATTAGTTTTAGCTTTCTAACAGGCTATTTCAGTTAGCTTTCACTTTTTTATCTGCCTTTATGTGACAGTGGAATTTTCTTTCTTTTGAAAAATTAACAATTCTATTGTTCAACTCAATTATACATTTTGGATATAAGTATTGTATATTTGAAAAAATGCATAACAATTAGACATATGTAGTAATAAACAAGAAGCAGAGTCAAAACTTTTCACATTGGTGCAGAGAAAACAATACAGGAATAAAAAAATCTGAAATGTTTATAAATTAGTAAAATATATATTGCATGCTTTAACTTTTGGTATGAAATGTATATGTTAACAGTTTCTGTTATAGTATGGACTCTGGTTCATTACTGGAGGTTGTAATGGACCTGTAAAGTTTAAATTTGGACTTCATTTGTTGGATGGCTGTCTTGTGGACAATCATGCCACATCTCCTATTTGTATAAAGAAAGTAAAAAAGAAGATTCAATGCAATGATCACATTGTCTAACAACCCTAATTAAACATCTGGGCTTAGATATAAACAAAAAAAGTAATAAAAAAACATGGAATTCTACAATCAAACTGGTAAATTTTACACTCAAATCTATTTACCATGAAGCAAGCTGTTTGTCAAACAGAAACTTCCAAATCATCGCTCCACCACTAGTCCAATGATACTTTTGTCTATTCCTGCTCTGTTTGGTATGGCAGTGTATCACAGACTTCCAAACACATGCAAAACCTTCCCCTAAAAACCAAGATTATGAGATCATAGCCCTAGATCTAGTTTTTGGCATTAAAAACTATCAAGTTTGGGTTTTCTTAAGATTAAAAATAGTGTTATGCATTTCAGACATTTACATACAATATACAGCAAAAAATGTCTCATATGTTTGATTTTTGAAAAGTTTAGTGAACACCTTGAATATTACACTAGATTTATGTAAATTCCAACTTTTGTCTTCCAGAAATCAAGGGTGAATTGCAGTCATATTATGGTATGCGCTGTCTTGGTTTCTGTAGACAGGTTGGTTTTCACAAGATAACTTTTGATCCAGTAAAAAAATTCTTTTTATGCCTCACCTTTTAATGCATGAACGACTTGTTTAGGATACATTGTTTAAGTCCATTCCAATTTACTGACATGTTACACATCAACCATATTAGTTGTCTTGATACATCAAGGGATGACAACAGCAATGCTTGCTTTGCATGTTGACTTTGACCTATATTAAATTGTTTATAAGAGAAAAATATATTGGAACAAGAAATTTTAAATTGGCCACTATCACTTAAACTTACAGTAACGTTTTTAAGTACAAATGGGAAATTACACAGCTGAGTAACAAATTGCATAATGATTCTAGATATAAGAAATTTTTGACAGAAATAAATAGAAACAATGCTGCATAACAAATTGAGATAAGCCGGCGATGGCGACTTTTACTATCTTTTTGCAGGGTATTAAATAGTTTTTTGGAAAGAGACGTTACCGATTAAACAAGGGAGGGAAGTACCAATGTTTCACATATTTTTAGTTTTCTATATAACTTCAAATTTTTAAAGTCAGTCTCATCTTGAAGACCCTGATATATAGGTTTTATGGTGTTCTACGAGTCATTTTTATTTTATAAGGCAAGAAATTGGAGAACACACCAAAATTTATTGTTAGACATATAAAACTGTGCAGTGCTCTTGTTAACAGGTTTGTGAATTTGGTGCAGTTTGTAAATTCAGTTGCACCCTATGAGAATTTCACATTTTCACTTTTCACTGAACAGATTTTTACCATAGTTTGCAGAAATCTTCGTCATAAAGTCTTTAATCAGATCTGTGAATAGTACAGATTGAAACTTCAACATAGCCATCAGAGCAAATAGTTTTGGACCCTATGAGAATTTCATGTTTTCACTTTATTGAATAAAATCACAGAACAAATTTTAATCTTAGTTGGCAGAAATCTAAGACATAAAGTCTTTAACCTGATTCATGACTTAAGTATGGATTGTAACTTTTAACATAGCCATCTGAGCAAATAGTTTTGAACCCTATGGGGATTTCATGTTTTCACATGATGAAACCATTGGATAGATTTTAAACTAATTTGACCGAAATGATCAACAGTTGGTCTTTTACCAAGAAAAAATAATTGTTTAACATGAAATATTTCAGAATTTTATGTCATGGTGACATATATATTGCCACTTAGGGTGTATTCAGAAGGTCTCATAGAATGACTATTTTTGTATTAAATACTATTTTTTTCCAATATGACCATGTTGTTTGCATGTCAAAGAGCCCATAAGTAATGATAATGCCCTTGTGTTACAAGCCAATTTTACCAATTTGTACTGTTCATACTGATTATAATTGTCTGTATTAACCGATACCTTCGTACAGTTATGAGGAAGTAACATTGTAATGGTGGGCGTTGGTTTGTTTCTTGCTAGGATTTCTGTCCATGTTCTTAACAAAGTGATTCCTGTCATTTTTGGAAATGCATTAAAGTTAGTGTCATTATTTTACACACAAATTTCATTAAATGGATGACTTGTGGATGTAAATGTCGTAACTGGCCGTCACTAATTTGTAATGTACCACATGACCTAGGCGTTCTTACGGCGTCTTGTGTATTTACAACTGTCAAACATTTCTATTAGTCAAGTTTGATACAAATATCATGTTTGAACAATAATCTGTTATTCCCAGGAAGTTGGAAATTAAAAGTATTTCATAGTCATAAGAATGAAAGCACAATTCTGTATTAGTCACTTTTTTGCATTTTTCTAATAATAATAATAATAATAATAATGATAAAACTACTTTGATATAAGAGGGTTACACAGTTAGTTACAACTAATTCCCCCTGAGGCTTGAAAAATAGGAAAAGGATGGGCAATAAGGACAAGGGTTGTTAAGCCATATTTATGGTTAAAAATGAAAAATGGCTAATTTCTATTATTTGATATAGTTTATTATGAAAAAGGGTCTATAAAAAGAAAATCTAACAGTTTTTTAGTATAATTGGTTTTACAACAACCACATGGCACATTGAAATTTCTAAAATGTGCAGTTACTAAGAAATTACTTTGATACAGTTTTGTTGAATTTTATAAAGATCGCACAAAAACACCAGAACCAAACCTTGCACAATAAAAGATCCATATAGTGCAATTTTTTTTTTCAATATCTTCATGATATTTTTGTGTGATCCTACCTATTTTGAACAAAACACCTCCAAAAATTTGATATTTTCACATGCTTGTTGAAATAGACAAATTCCCCTTGTTGTTTTCTCAAAATGATGAAAATCTATATATAAGGTATGAAATTTTTGGTCTATTCCATGATTTAGTTGACTGGTACAAATTATCCATTTCACAAATGACAATGGATATCTTCCCACTGTAGTGAAAAGAAAACCTTTCCTATAATGGTTGTGACTACATTGATTATAACTATACACTGGCTTTGCCTACTGAGTAACACTACTGGTGTCACTACTACCTACTCCTTTGGTTTATCTGGTATATATATGATTTGTGACCAAAATTAACAATAAACGCTAACCTTTAAGAAAATTCTGATAAAGAAGCTTTGAGGATCTAAAGGCTCATAAATTTCAATAAAATTTGTATATTATTTTCTCCTATTCTTAGTTTGATTTAGTAGTTAGTTAAATTTTTAATTCACCTTCAGTTAAATATCTGAGATAGATTTCCCCACCCAATCCTAACATAATTTTCAGTACAAACATAACTCAAATTTCCTTTTGGTGAGTTACTTAAAAGTTGAGTTTTCATTTGATCTTCCTTTGGGCTTAAAGCTCTCATTTTTGTTATAGGTGGAAACAAATTTTATTTTTTACATGTGATCTTTTTAGGCAGGTAATGTTCCCCAAAATTTTTGGATTTTTCCTTGGTTTGGTTTTCTTGAATAACAAATATAAAAATAGGAAATGTGGCATGATTGTCCATGAGACAGCCACCCACCAAGTGACAGTAGAATTTTAACTTCTACAGACTATAGATACACATTGTTCCAGTTAATGGAGTCCCCAAGTTGGGCATTCTTCCTTAAGTAAAGTTTGATTACAGAATATTTCTGCAATACCAATTTTCAAATTTTCAAACTGTAAAACATTTTTTTTAAGGCTTGAGCTTTGATCTTTGAAAATATAATTGTCTCAATCTATATAAAATTGTCTCAATCTATATAAAAATTGTCTCAATCTATATAAAATTGTCTCAATCTATATAAAATCTATATAAAATTGTCTCAATCTATATAAAATTGTCTCAATCTATATAATATTGATATAAAACTTTTAAAAAAATTTACGCTATATGTCAATTGTAATATGACATTCCTATTTCTGTATATTAACAAAATGTTGATTAAATATGCAATGAAATTTCTTGGCACATGCAACAATTTTCTTGTGCTTTCGTGCTACTGCGTGGGGCAAATTGTTCATAAATATAACGAAAACCCATTCTAAAACACCAATAACGTATTGCTCCCAAGAATTATTTCTTAATTTTGGTCTGTGGAGTAACATTAACACTATAATTCATACTATGTCCAAATAATTTTTAAGAAATGTAGTAGAGTTCACCTGACGTTATACTTTCTTTACAAGAAATATGAAAAAGGAAGGATATGCTATAGTGAAGGTCAAAATGGATTTTTGCTCTTGATATATCACACGTAAAACCATCATTTTCATTCAGAAATATTTGTCCTACCCCATTTTTGGTTACCATTAAACTGGGGGTTGTCAACAGTTTCTTTGAACGGTTTTGAAATTATTTTTTTTTATCATTTTATTATGATTTTTACGCATGTGTAATGAAACAATGGTTATAAAGAAAATTTGGTTTTATGGTACGAAACTGACTTGGACATGACCAGGATTAAGAGTAATTTTTTGTTCTTTGAAAAAAACTCATAAAGCAAAGTGCAAGAAACAGCTGAAATTTTGACATTTAATGGTATAGATTTGATTAAATCTGACAAATTAATTTTAGGCTTAATTTTTGTACAAAGATGTTATTTTTAGAAAAAAAAGAGTTTTGGCTGTTTTATGTTACATATTTGTAGATCTTAATTTTCTTTTTTACATAGGGACTGAATGGAATAAATACCAGAAGGCAGTAAAAAAGAAACGCAACTCCTGCTCTGAACTATAGGCATGATCAAAAGAAAATTACAGATTAGGAGACAAGAAAAAGGTAAAAGAACCTTCTGGTTAAGGGGGGAAGACCTGTGTCAAGGAGATAACTCTTGAAATCAGTAATATGTCTATTCCGTTATATTTAAAGATTTTTAAGCATTCGATTGAAACGGATCAAATTTTATCTATGTTAATTAGATGCTTATATTTCATTTACAGAAATGTTGAGTTAGGTATCGTTCTGCAGTTTTGACATTATAATGCAATCCTATGTAAATTTCAGCATTTTGGCCATTTTTAGAGTTTTTGTCTGAACATATAGGTGTAAAGTTTTGCACATGTTTTATATCATTGCAAAGCATTTGTTCCATAGTTTTTAAATCTAATGTAGAAATGGTATGACGATTGATGAAATTTTTTGCTAAATTTGCTTGAATGAAAAAGAAATGTTTAAGCCATGTGTTTACCTAATTTTATTTTTATCATTCAACAGCTCGGCTGTTATATGCGAACGGCTTCATATCGATAGGCGATGTACGTAGTAAAATAAAGTACTTGTGTATAGGAAAAGGTTTCGGCGTTTGAACTTGATTAATTAAAATGTTTATAAAAGGAAGCACATTCTATTGACAGGCTCGTCATTATCGACATATTCTTTGAATATTTAATGTAACATGCTCGTATGATTCCAGTACAGTGTCACCTTTGGTCTACTGTGAGCGAAACCATTAAAAGTCTTTTAATTGCCTCCTGCAGTGAAAAGTTTGCACATGCGCAATATGTTGGATAAACTGGTCTGCTGTTGTCAGGCTACACATCGCTAGCGTACGTAAGATAAGAAACGGCTGACCAGTTTAAAGTATTGATTGGAGTCCTCAAAAGCACTTGTTGCTGTGATGACGCATGATTGATTTTACTCAAAACATCATTAGATCGTTTAAAAGAATTATATGTCATTTATACACGAATCATGTTGGAAAGATTTGGAGAGTCACGCATTGTTGCATCAGAAATCGTGCACCATATATAAGGAACTCCGAATCGATATTACGAATAAATGACAGACTAACTGCACTTGGAGTTGTACAGGTTGTGGTCTCGTACACTTTTCATTATTTTGTCAATAAGTTCTCAATGGAATGCTTGTGACGTTTGCATTAATATTATATCAATAGGGGTTGTTTATGGTAAACATTCAGTCTTGTTTTGAAAATGGAAGAACGCAAATAGAAAAAAATGGAAGTAAAATAATTTTATCATTCAAAATTTCTTATAAAAAGTTGAGAACATTTATTTAAAAGTATTTTGATGAGAATTTTGTTTAAATTTAATTAAGATACAATTTTTATAGTACTGTCCAAATCTTTAAGATAATTCCAGGGATTTATCTGTTACCATTACATCCCTGGTTTAACTAATAATTGATAAACTTGAATTTTTGCTTTTAACAAAATGTTTTATAAAAGATCTTTTTCTTAATTTAAACAATTTTGAACCATATTTACGTTATTTTCACCAATTGAAAATAAATTTTATGTATTGTAAGTTCATATCTTTTATCACTAAATTGACAATTGGGTACTGACACACCACTTTCAAGTATCAAGTGTGTACAGTAAGGGTGATGTAACACCTCTTGGAGACTAATGCATTTTGAGCATTGGCTCAGCATTTTAGACTGAAACACAAAGGGAAGCAAGAAATTTAAGGTGTTTCGGCCACATTAGAACTTAAATGTTTTTTTATTTTATTAAATGTATAGTATAGGTTATAGACTGATGCCTCCTTCACGCCTAATGCAAATGATAGATATAATGTATTCATTTTAAGGGAAAGGTTGATCTTTCAGCATTATTAATGCTTGTTGTTAATTTATTCATTCAGAAATATGTCCCTTTAAAATATAACTAGTACTTGTTACAAAAAGTGTCTGATGATTGGGAAAAATTTCGACCCTGTACTTGACTACTGAATTTTCTACATTTAATCAAGCATGCATCATAATTACAGACCACAACAAAATTCCTGCACCATTTTCCATAGAATGTTCCTACATTTATAAACTGAAGGGGCGGATTCAGGGGGGGACGGGGGCACCTGGCGCTTGCCCCCTAAAAAATGAAAGAGAGTTGGGGAAAAATAACCTATTACTATTAGTATTTAATAACCTATTAAAATTTCCTAATTTCGAGGAGCTTCCAGGGGACTTTGCCCTGGACCAGCAGGAGACATAGGCTGTCCCATGACCCCTCACCTACCATCTGCACCCCACCTAACATAAAATCCTGGATTGGCTGCTGAACTATATTTAGATGAGGCCAGAGCTGGTGTTTTTTTTTTTTTTATTTAAATTTTTTCATAGATTACAATACAATAAACAAATGAAACAATCTTGCATTCACACACCCATTCCTATTTTTATACACAATTCGTAGTGATTAGTACTTATAAGTTATCACAATTACAAAAACAGTTTATCAAATTTACTCCATCTAGTTCTGAATTTATCAACTTTTCCATTTGAAAAATATATTTGTTTTTCAACATAATAATAATCCTTTAAAGTACCTTTAACATTTTCAAAATAAAGGCAACTTC
>JAULBM010070837.1:0-10078 GCA_032357055.1 Geukensia granosissima | reverse complement strand
ATGAAAAAGACTTTGAAATGCAAGTTATATTTTGTTCTTTATCTCAGATTTTGTTATCTTATAATGGATTATTGGGTCGTCTCATGGGCGTTAATGGCATGAGATTCTACGTTTTTGTTGCTTTGCTTTTTATGTTTTTAAAGAATTTAAGATTTGCATTAAAATGTTTTAACTGAACATAACTTGTAGGCTCTCCATCATAGCTGCATCATGAAATAATAATAAACTGATGTAAAAGGTCCGTATCTATTGACTCGTTTTAAAACAATGATTAAGGTGGTAAGAATGTCATGGAATTTCAAATTTAAACAAATTTGGCCAAATCTGAATGATTGAATTGAAAACTAGGAGACAGATATATGCATATCTGGTCGCATTTCAATCATAAAAAAACCCTGACGACATGGTTGAAAACTCATATGCACAGAACATTTGAACTAAACTGTTATTTTGAAATCTTTGGGTGATGCCTCTGCTTGTGGAACATTGGTCGCTAGGGTATTTTAATTTTTAATTTATCAGAAACAAGAGTTCTTCATTGCGGCCATGTTTTTATGCTATCAGGATGAAACGAGAAAAAGTTCTAAACGACCTTCCAAAGAAGAGGAGAAGATGAAACTAAAAGTTAAGGGAAGACGGACGCAAAGTGATGACAAAAGCTCAGATGGCCTTTGGTCAGGTGAGCTTATAAAAATATGATTCGTTGTCCAGCTTTTTTCTACATTACAGTACCATGGTGATATCTAAAATATCACTTCCAAATTGTTGTCACTTAAATGAAATTTGGTTAACCTTTTTCTACTCATATAAAATTTGTAATTCGCAATTTATCTGCAAGACCAATTCATGATTTCAACTTGCTATAAAGTAGTATCTGATGTGGAAATTTTGTCGATAAAAAGATTATCTTACCTATTCGTTCATAGTAGACGTAATAAAGCTATATGACCGACCCAGACATTGGAAATATTAATGAATGATTTTGCTTAATTTAACATTCAGACAATATTTGGACGATCTATCTTATAATAATTGTACATGTTTGTGGAAAGATTAAATTTCAGAATTTATAATTTTTAATTCTCATTTAGTATGGGGGAAATAACACGGGGAACATGAAGAAGTGTCCCACCATAATAAAAATCTAGTCAAAGGACTCTGGTAACAGCCGGTTTTTTACATGGTTTACTTGGCTTGCTCAACAACTCACGTTTTTGGTGAAATTCTGTACAAATCTATTATAACCATAACAAATATTTTAAACGTCCAAATTTACCAATTAGTGTAAAAGCGTTAATTCCACAAATGTAAGATTTTTCTTCAAAGCAAGTAGATTTATAAAGCAAAACTTTTAAATTGTTTACATTTGTATTACTAATTGAACACTGCAGTTTCAAAAGCTTTTCAAACAAAACCTGACATTTAACGTTTATTTTTTACCACTACTATCACCAAAAAATAGTGACTTTGACAAATGTATTTTACAGTATGTTTCACTGAGCTCAGTCTCTCACATTTTTATTAAATTTAGAAAAATCCCTTGGAGGAAGCTTCATTATTCTTTTAAGACTTAACATAGAAAAGATTTCGGTTACTTTTGTATATTTCGAAATTTTTATACATATTCTTAGTTTTTCTCCACTCATATGAAAAATTAGGAAAATTTGTCGTTTTCTATTATAGCCATTTTTGCTCCCAGGATTTCTGAATTTTAGAAAATAAAAAATATTTTGATAAGTTTTATATCTATTTGCTTATATGTATGTATAGTTCAAGAAAAATAAGCTTGACGGTACCAGAATGTTGCTAAACGTCCAGCGTCAAATATTTAATGCATATTTAAGAACGAGAGCATATTAAAATGAGCCCGGTTTGTACTAGACCGTCACGCTGAGCCAGCTTTTTAACATGCTAAATGACGAAAGCATCAGTTCGCCGAAAGATTACTAGAAACCTATTCTGATTCGGGTACGACCAGTATTTGCTCTTATGCCTTAATGCTACGTGAATGTGCTTAGCGGAGAACCAGCAAAAATCAATTTTGAATGTGTTTGGTTTGTGATATATTAAAACAATAATGAGGTCAATGAATTATCGACAAACAGTTGTTCATTTTTTTCAAATCTGAATGTCAAATGTCAGACTTGTTAAAATTCTCCGTGGTATTACACTCTTGGTTTAGAGATTAAAACTATCTTTAATGAGCCTGTACCAAGAAATTGTGGTCATTGACCTCTGTGTTTGATGTTTTGTAACATTATTGATTATATTCAGGAAACAGCGATATAACTTTACGTACAAACGATTTTTTATTTGGGCAAATTTTGAGTTTTTCACAAGGATTAGTATTCCTCCCCCTTTTTAAGGCATTGGAAAAATCTTTAGATTTTTTTAGATTTTTATTTTCATTTGTTTTTTTTTTCTTTTTTGGAGTGCAGTCTCTCTGACATTAATCCGAATTTATTTCATTTTTAGATTATGGAACAATAAGTATAATTTGTTTTAATCATTTATGTTATTTTAGCTGAAAATTATAGGCATAGGAAATCAATGGTTACAGATGCATAGAGCATCTCTCTCGTGACAAAAGTGCAGAATAGCTTATCACTCAATAAAGGTCTGTTCAAAAGATAAATGATGCAAAACATTTAAACTAGTGCTTATACATTAAAAAGGCTATTAGGTTATCGAACGCAGATGGAAAATTGTAGGGTGATAGATTTAAACAGCAAATTTCTACAGACGTCTGACAAGAGAAAATTAAAGGTATAATGCAGAAATTATAATAATAAAATGAAAGATGGAGACCAGGTGTATTGGTAGATTGAGCAGCTTTTGAAGAGCAAGTTTAAAGAAATTCACTAATGTCTCTTGCATTATCATTTATTAAGTCTAGTGTAGAACATCCATGTAAGAGATCAGATTTGCATAATTCAAAGAGGCAAGACAAAGGAACAAACTAAAAGATAAAACGAAAACAAAAAGAACAAAGGTTTGGAATCCACGAGCTCCTTTACAAAGCAGGAGTGGGATAAGGTGTTCTAGAAGGGTAAGCACATTTTATCTCTCACAATGGGTATTCTAAATTTAACTGTACGATGCAGTTGTGGAGATGATCTTTAAAAATTAACTATAAACATCACGAAAACTTCATGAGCAAAAGGAAACATATGGTTTTTCCCCTTAACCATGTGTTTCCTTGTTGCTCATGGAGAATATATTAACCCAGTTATTGTCAAGATAAAATGGAGGTTAAGGATACCCCTGTGCACTACAATTTTTATCAATAAATGCATCTTGTGATTAAGACGCTCAGTGGTTTTCATGATTATGACAATCCTTTGATATCGATTAAATAAAGAGCTTGCGATCAACCCTTGATGTCCCCGAACAAATTCATGAAAATCAGCATTAGTAGCACTATCAAGCAATTAGAGTATCCTAAAACGCGTCTGAAAAGAACACCAAAGATAATATTTAAAAGAGGCGAAAGATAGAAAAAACGTTTCTTTGAAGAAATTATTTGGCAACGCTTGGTAATATCAATTTGAGATTTTGATTCAGCATTGTTGTAATTAAAAACTGTTAAAGTTCATACGTTTTTTTGTGTTTATACTTGCTAATCTTCATGGATATTTGTTTGTTTGTTTGTCACAAATCTATAATGATTTATATGGCAATAAAATTTGATTGATTGATGATGATAAAAATGATTAAAACTGTATGTAGTATGTAGTTGTCTTCAACGGAACTACGCAGAGACCTAAAAAACGGAACTTGTCTGGCGTATCGTCATTTCTTGTCGGAAATTAGTATAAAAGACATTTTTAATAGCCGTAGAGCTCATATCTTTTCGAGACCTCTTGTTGATTAGTTTGTTTAGAGTTATTTTTGTCTCTTTGCACTATGGACTTTTGATCTCATGGGTATTATACACTGGACTTAGTGATTTTGACAAATGTTAGTGTTGTAATTGTGCTATATTGATAAAATTCCAGTGTAGAATACGCATGTGAGAGATCAAAAGTGAATGGTTCAAAGAGACAAGACAAATTTTAAACAAAAAACTAAAAAGATGAAAAGAAAACAAAAGGAACAAAGGCTAGGAAATTCACGAACTCCTACAAAACAGAAGTGGGATCAAGTGGTCTAGAAGGATAAGCACCCCTGATCTTGCACAAAAGTTATCAAACATGGTCAATGTTTTATCGATTAAAAGTTATTAAATTTTTTGTATTCTACTCGGACTCCACCACTAAACTTAGAATTTAGATAGTGCGGAAAGATGTAATCTAATGATTTTTTATTTTGATCAATGTGAGTTTTTACTTATACGTGCCCATACAAAAACGGTTGTTAAATTCATTCAATAAACGACATTTGGTTATTCTAGTAATCCACACTTTTTTAAGCTAAGATCGTGATGTTTGTGATATAGAATATTTTTAACCGTAAACTTTTAATTCATGTATTTATTTCTTTTATTACTAGTTAGAATGAAACATGAAAAGTTAATTACCACGGTAAAATATCAAAACTTATAACTTTAAAAAACAAAATATAACACTCTGTATTTAAATTTGTATAAACATGACCAGGGTTTTTGATCATGATTTTATTAACTACTATTATTGTCTGATTAATTAAAAGGTTCAAGATTCATTTTAATCTGAAATTTACAAGATGGGATATTATAGCATTATTGTTTTTTGGTTTATATTTGTATTCAGAAATGTATGCTTGAGATAAAAAAAAAGCTTTTCAGTCTAATGACAAAATCAGATATTTAACATATATTTTATTACCGAGAACAATCAACAAAAAAAAACTGATTTTGGGCAATGTGTTTTTAGTACCTAAAAGTTTTCATTGTAATATATTTAAAATCTCTAAAGATTTTAGTGCTTTATCGATGGCCAATTGTTAACCTATATATCGTATTATATTCGGATCCACCAAAAACGTGGTGAACACAGAGGTTTCAGAAAGAAAAGCGTTATGAAGACATTCTGGATTGTATTCCCTTTAGCAGAATTCAACCAAAAACTCCTGTGAGTAAAAAATAATTAGCCATTTCGTTTTACTTTACTCTTCGCTATTGTTTCTTCAATAAGCATCTCTGTCAAAAATATCATACCAAACTAGAAATTAAAAAGACTACAAACTCAATGCGATTCGCTTCATTCCCTGAATTATTTCTCGAAATAGACTAAAATGGTAGATGTTGTACATGTCATATAACTTGTATGTTCCTAAACTGGTAAACCCTAGCTTCCGATCGCAGAAATATGAGTTATAGCTCTTGAGATAAGTCTTTCTCCTAAATGTGTTAAAATGAATTAGAAGATACAAAGGGACCGGTCAATATTTGTCAGCACATTTGCCCGTTGCAAAAACAATATCAGAGCGCAAAATAAAAATAGAAACCCTATCACTATCTGACTGAAAAAAAGATGTCCCATGTCAACTCGGAAGTATAAAAAAGTTTATGTCCTGTCATGGTTTTCTTAGATAGTGTAATAAAAAAATAAGAATTTAAAAATAGCCCTTTTATCATGACGATGAAAATATATGATCAAAAGCATACAATAAAATAGTATAGGTAAACAAATGGAAATATGTGTTTGGAACCAAAATGCTTGACTTTCCATTATTACCCAGTTATAAGTGGAAAGTTATTTACACGTATCATGTTCCTCTCAGTGTATAATGCAACACTTGCAAAGCAATATATAAAAAATATAACCATACTTTTGTTCTTTTTAGGTATTAATCCTAATAAGTATCTATTCTCAATTAATATATTTCTTACTATTGGCCAATTTTTATTGTATTCAAATAAAAAAATGAAAATTATAAATATTTGTCTCTAAAGATGACACAATACTTTATCGGTTAATAATAAAACACTTGCAAAGCAATATATGAAATCTGAAACCATGCTTTTGTTCTTTCTCATATTTTAATCATAATGAGTTTCTATCCACGACAGTGGGAAAATATCCATTGCCATTTGTGGGATTCGTACCGGTCAATCAAATCATGATGGCGACAGAAAATCTTTTCGGAGTGACGACTCCAATCTTTTCGGAGTGACGACTCCAATCTTTTCGGAGTGACGACTCCAATCTTTCCCTGAGAAACCCCAGGATCAGTAGCTGTCTTGTCAGCTGCAGACCTCTATCAATAAATGCCTGATAGAAAGCTCAAGACCTTGAGTAGCTTATGAACTGTATACTATATTTTTATATGTATATAATATCATATTATATTGTGAGTAATGAATTTTTATATCTCAGCACTGACATAGTATCATAACTCAATTTGACAATACATTTCTTTGATTAAGAAAAACCAATTTTTCCCAGTTTTGTCCGTGAGTCATGTAAATTGTTAAAGGGCAATATGATTGATTGATTGATTGAATGTTGCTAAACGTCCAGCGTCAAATATCTAATGCATATTTAAGAACGAGAGCAGATTAATAATGAACCCGGTTTGTACTAGACCGACACGCTGAGCCAGCTTATTAACATGCTAGATCACGAAAGCATCAGTTCACCGAAAGATCGGGTACGACCAGTCTTTGCTCATATGCCTTAATGCTACGTGAATGTGCTTAGCGGAGGATCAGCAAAAAAAAAACAATGTTAATGTGTTTGGTTTGTGATATATTAAAAACAATATTCTCTAATTATGATAGTTGTTCAATTTTTTTCAAATCTGAATGTCAAATGTCAGACTTGTTTAAATTCTCCGTGGTATTACACCCTTGATTAAGAGATTAAAACTATCTTTAATGTGTCTGTACCATGAAATTGTGGTCATTGACCTCTGTGTTTGATATTTTGTTACAATTTTGATTATATTCAGGAAAAAGCGGTATTACTTTACGTATAAACGATTTTTTATTTGGGAAAATTTAGAGTTTTTCACAAGGTTTTGTATTTCACCCCCTTTTTAAGGCATTGGGAAAATCTTTAGATATCTATTTTCCTTTTTTTCTCGTTTTTAAAGTGCAGTCTCTCTGACATTAATCCTATGTCTTTTCATTTTTAGATTATGAAACAATAAGTATTATTTGTTTCAATCATATATGCTAGTTTAGCTGAAAATTATAGGCATATGAAATCAATTGTTACAGATGAAGATATTATCACTCAATAAAGGTCTGTTCAAAAGATAAATGATGCAAAAAAATTTAAACTTGTGCTTATACATTAAAAAGGCTATTAGTATATCGAACGCAGACGGAAAATTGTAGGGTGATAGACTTAAACAGCAAATTTTTACAGACGTCTGACATGAGAAAAGAAATTAAAGGTATAATGTAGAAATTATAGTAATAAAATGAGAGATGGAGACCAGGTGCATTGGTAGATTAAGCAGGTTTTGAAAAGCAACATCAGTGGCGTAGTTTTAAGAAATTCAGAAAAGTCACATTCGATTAACAATATAATATGGTCATGCAATGGGAATTGTGTTGATGTTTCTTGCATTATCATTTATAATTCTAGTCTAGAATACCCATGTGAGAGATCAGATTTGCATAGTTCAAAGAGACAGGACAAATTTGAAACAAATAAAAGATAAAACGAAAACAAAAGGAACAAAGGTTTGGAATCCACGAGCTCCTTTACAAAACAGGAATGGGACCAGGTGCTCTCGAAGGGTAAGCACAATTATCTCTAACAATGGGTATTCTACACTGGACTGTACAATAGAGTTGTTGAGATGATCTTAAAAAATTAACTATATACATCATGAAAACTTCAAAAGCAACAAGGAAACATATGGTTTTACCCCGTAACCATGTGTTTCCTTGTTGCTCATGGCGAGAACATTAACTCAGTTGTTGTCACGATAAAATGGAAGTTAAGGATTCCCCTGTGCACTACCATTTTTATCAATGAATGCATCTGGTGATTTAAACATTTGGGTAAGACGCTCAGTGGTTTTCATGATTATAACAATTCTTAAATACAGATTATATAAAGAGCTTGCGGTTAATCCTTGATGTCCCCGAACAATTAATGAAAATCAGCAGTTGAATAACTATCAAGCAATTACAGTATCCTTAAACGCTGCTGAAAAGAACACCAAAGATAATATTAAAAAGAGGCGAAAGGTAGCAAATTCTTGTCTTTGAAGAAATAAATTGGTAATGCTTGTTAATCTCAATTTGAGATTTTGCTTCAGCATTGTTGAAATACACTATTTACGCCTCAATATCTAAAATACAAAGAATTGTATTCTACATAGGGTAAACGCTGTCGGAATTTAAAAGAAGTCCGTTTCATAAATTGTCATTAACGAACGTATATGACAAAGGTTGTTGTTGTGACATCTGCTAATAAATTTGATATAACAGATATACATGTATTTACACGAAGCCTTATACATATGTAAGAGCCATCGTTTATGACGTGAATTCAGTCTGTGCGGGCCATTCATAATGTATGTTTTGCTGTTGATTGTTTTGCTGATATTTGTCGGAACAGTTGAAGCCGGTAAGCTTAGATAAGAATACTAATGTAAGATAGCATAGTGAAAGAAAAACGCAAAAAAGATAAAAGTAAAACGGAAAAAATAGCAGAACTCTTGGCACAGTCTGTTAGTGTCAAACCATGGTGCTTTATTCGAAAAAGGAATTTCTCGAAATAGTCAAACATTATATAAAAGAGGAAAATTCTAAACGAGCTTTTGTAAAACGAAAGAGCAACTAAGTGTTAGATAAAATGAGATAGTTCTGAGCTATGCCTTAAAAAGGAACATTCTTCAAAATTTACAAAAATAGCTTAATTTGTTATTCATATATATATAGGCATGTCCTTTCATAACATTCTACATATCGTACATTTTTGTTATACGTATATTTTTAAATATTCATACACTTATTCCATGTAAAATACAAGACGAAAACTAAAGACAATGCTCATTATATATTTGTTTTCATTATATTATACATAAATTTAATTTGTTATTTTCAGATTCATGTAAGTCGCCATACGAGAAAATTGGAGATAACTGTTATTTAATAAGGAAAGACAGAATTTCAGGAGATGCTGCTTTTGTGAGTTTTGGGTTTTAGAAGTGTTGTGCGACTAAAATTTTTTTGGGTTTTATTCCAAGACTAAGAACGCGTTTTTCAATTAAACGAATTAGATAAGTATTTAGAATCTTAGAAAAGGATTAAACAGAAAATACTTCTTTGAATCTGAGACTCTTATGCAAAGTAAAAAAATTATAATTTTGGTCTGATAGCCATTTGGTTAAGTAGCATATAGTAGTAGGAAACTACAAAATTTGTTCGAAAATCCCTGTGAATGCCATACTTTTATTTTGCATAGGCTATGTGTTCCATGCTTGGTGGATACTTAGCCAATTTCGAAACACTTGAAGAAGCAATGTTGATGAAATATAAACTACAGAAAATGAACACAGGTATTATTATAAATATTTCATTAAAGTTGTTATGTAATCTCAGGGGTTCCCCGTCCACACCTGAGGATATTGCGTAGTAAGTCATATATTTTCATTTCGACAGGCGAACTCTTCAGAGTCTGTGCATACATAACACGGTTACCTTCTATTGCGGGTGCTTAATCGCAAAAAAATCGTTTTAATGTTTCAAATTCAAAACTAATTATACCAACCACACTGAAATGTTATCTGCATTCTTGCTAGTAAAACCGCTATTTAGTTGTTATCGAACTTTGGAAATGTGAAAATTTAAAGATATGAGGGAAAGGAGTAGGTACGTTAAGCCCCATTTTTGGCCCAACTTTTAGATTTTGTGACACAATAATAAGTTGTTGTGAAAATGCTGTTTAATAATCGTCTTTTAATAATTCATCTTTTTTTTTCTTGTATACTTTTCGTCATTTGACAAAATTTAAGGGTATATTTGACTAATTTGACAGGAATTTAACATTTCGGTAAAAATACTCAAATTTTGCAGGTGTTTTATTCAAAATAGATCAAAAACATCACAAAGATACTTTAACCAAACATTTGTACTTGATAGATCTTTAATTGTTCAAAGTTTGGTTGTGATGTTTTTGTGCGATCTATATTA
>JAULBM010070826.1:0-10078 GCA_032357055.1 Geukensia granosissima | reverse complement strand
GAAGGGAAATCTTTTGGAAAGTTGGCGGAAGAAGAAAAAAAATAATAATAATCGGACGAAATACAGTAAGGTCTTCCCGAAGGATCGGGAAAGACCTTAAAAAGATGCAAATGATCCAAAACTAACATTGATGATGTTCCGATAAAAAAGGATAAAACTCATGTCCAAAAAGGGAAATTGTGCATTTATTTATGTTTTGTGCGGAGAAAGTTCTGTGCAAAAAAGGAAGAGCAAAAATCATTTTTACAGTTATCACCGCGCCTAGCGTGCTGTTAGGGGTGTCTTAGATCCCACCATTATATATATATATATATATATTGTTTAATATGGAAAGAGTTTATGGTCCTGGAGTGGCTGTCCCCTTCCCGCCCTGTGATATTTACAAGTGAACTTTACAACGGTTCAGATCCTCATCCCAAAAACGAATATATTCTTAGTCAGCACCAAAAGACAACTTCCGTCGGCATCCCTGCGGCCCGGGCTTACTCCTTCTCATCAGGGACGTTTATAGTCTATATACATCCCTGCCTCAAAAATAACAAATACCATTCAAACATAAAAAGAGAACGGTAAACCACAGGGGTTTAAAAATTTATTGTCAAATTTATAAGAAAAAGAATATATATATCTTTTAGTTTAACAGTCAGAATTTGATGAAATTCAGCCAAAAACTTTCAAAATTATATTTTTCAACGAAAAGTATTTTCATGTTTTATAAAATTTACATGTACTTATACTTTCGTCCAAAGACTGTATCTTACAATCTTATTGGTTAAGACATCAGTTCATCCGCTAAAATCGAAAGGTATTAGAAAAACTGAAACATAATTATCATAAAATGTTGTTTACTTTGAGTTTGCTGTCAACAAAAACTAAAATTCCAGACTTGAGTATGTTCTCATGGCAATTGATTACGAAAAAGTCACAAGAACTTGAAACAACAACATTTTTAAAAAGTTTTGGAAACACTGTATTAACCTTAACCGTCTTATTTAAAGCATCATGTTTGGATGTTACATCTTAAATATTAAATTATTTAGGTAAACGACACCAACGACAAAAAAGTTATGAAATGACACATCAAAAAGCAATGAATTAATTAGTATAGGTAATGAAATCTTGTTTGTTTTAAAACTAACACTTGGAAATGTAAATATAATGCCAAATGAGGGAAAATGCTGTCAATTTCGTAAGATCTTAATTTTCTAACACAAGGATCTCCGGTTTTATGGTGATGGATTATTTTCGCCTTACTCCCTGCTGGTTAGTTGACATTTTGATGAAGTTGGTCTCCTTTGTTACAGATCGATTCTTTGATTTGATGTTTTGTTCGCACGAACATTAAACACACATCTACCAGACATTATTACAACAGTATAACGTGTTTACAATATCATTGATTTGATGGTCTTTTCTGCTTATTTTAATTTCATAGATAAATGTCTGTTTCTATTCTCCTCGGAAACATATAAAGAGCAAAAAGATTATTTCAGATCAATATTCCTTAGTGAATAAATGATTTATATGTTGCATCTTAAAACTATATATATATATATTAGCTTGGATTTGAGAGTTTTTTTGCTATGATTAAATCTTGAAGTTCCTATGTTTTGGTTCTTTTGCTACTGATGAGAGGTTACTACTTGCAATGTACATAAAAATACCAAAATTCTCCATATTTATTCAACATTGATAATTTTGTATTTTTCCAAACAGAGAAGTGCAATTACGCGAACAGAGTGAGTATCTTTATTTTCAATAAGAAAAGCAGTTTATCAAGCAATTTTATTTGTTAAGTAAACAAAGAAACGTCAAACATATAAACGATATCATAAATAATAATAATATCTTTTCAGATAAAATCTGTTTGAGAAAGTGACCTAAAAACCTTATTTTTCTTTAATTTTTGTGTCAAGATAAAATGGACGCCCAGTTTCGACGCCTTCACAAATAAGGCGGGAAAATAAAGGTGTAGTCATCTTATGGTACTTTTTAGAAAAGATTGATTATTAGGTAAATATGTAACATATTACGCAGATATAAAGAATTTTTCACTCAACATTTTGATTAAAAATCGATATTTGTTCTAATTTTTAATACGAATATGACTAAAATAGTTATTTTGTTCTATTTTAATCGGAAAATCACGACATTTTTTTTATAAGTAAAATAACAAATGGTTGTCCAAATTTGATAAAATAGTAGGATAGTATTCCAAAAGGTTTTGTCTCAATAAAAAAACATATCATGGATAAATCCAATATGAGCCATTTGGCAACATGGTAGCCCTCCTTTAAGAAAAATGTGGTTTCACATAGGATGTTTTGGGATATGCACAAGAGATAACCTTTGATAAAAAGCCGCCAATAGGGGGTGGAAGTCTTTTGGATGAAGTATAGTTCTAATTATTTTTAAAAGAACCAAACTCCCTTTAAAGTCACAGATAGTAAACCAAACTCCCTATAGGGTCACAGATAAAATAAATCATTATGCGAAAATGGGCGCATCAAACTATACTGTTTTAATAATATTTTTCACCGAAAATCACAGCAAGATAACTCCATTTCTTTAGACATTTGATGACAGAAAGGTGTAGGTAAATATTGACGATACAAATTAAATAGTGTATTAAACACCTGGTCAAAGACACAAAATTGGCAGCGGATGTATCAAGACAGGTTTCTTAAATTCTACTCGCTGTAATTCTTTGTACAGTTCGTTAATACCGTTAAAAAGACCGAAAGACGGAATGGATATTTTCGGAAAGACCTTCTAAAATTATTTTGAAAATCATTCATTCGATAAACATATACCTACTACATCCGTCCTTGGGCTTATATTGGTAATTCCAGTTGATAATGCAGTTGATACTGATTAAGCCATATATTTTGTTGGCCATGGTCTTGTCTGTTTTCAGACTTAACGATTTCTGCCCATTTGGTATCTTCGAATTCCTTTTTATTCTCTATATATCCTCCTCCTAGTAATCCGTTTTTCGGCACTCACATAACTTATTATTGATTTTGCCAGGAAAAAACTAACAGTGGATTCATAATTGCTTTCTATTTAAAGTAAGGATATAATTCTCTCAGTTTCTTTTTTTAATTGATTGTTCTTTTGATGTCTATTTAATAACTGTGTTTAGGTAGTTTTGGTTGCTAATTTTTTGGTACTAATATAGACTTTCTTGTTAATAGCTTAATACGGAACTAAACAGTTTATATATGTTATATCATTTTCTTCATACTGTATATAAGTTTTTATATATTTTGCATTTGCACAACCCATGTTTTTTACCTCTAATGATGTTTAAACACTAAATCCATTGGGACATGTTTTTTGACATCGTAGTGAAGAAAAACTTGGTTTCCTGATCGGATGCCTTTTGGTTTTGAACTAGCAGACAGCAACTGCGAGTAATCTATCGAAATCACTTGTGTTGTATAAAGTATTAGTATTAATTGTACCCTGCAACATATTAAATGTGCATGTCACAATCCAGGATCCTGTTGTCCAGTGGATGTCCTTATTTAATTAGTCAGGTTTGTTATTTGTTCACCATTCTTGCAATGGATAAGGTCGATTACCGTGTTTTATGAATAGTTTCACATTTTGCAGGGGGGGGGGGCTGTTACGGCTTCCGTTATGGACTCATTTTTGAAGGCCATAGTGGGACAGAAGTTAAAATTTGGCTGTCATTTGGTGAATGGCTGTCTCATGGACAATCGTGCCACACGTTCTATTTCATATTGATACCAAGAGCCAAAGGGAATTTGGAGATTATATTATCGTTGGCACACAATTTGTGTGCATTTGAATTAGAATATGCCATTTAAATAGCTATAAATTCAGGTACTTAAGAAGGTTCAAGGGTCTAAATAAAAACGATAGAATTGTTTTCTTTGTCAAAAGATAACCTATATTGTACTGACAAAAAATAACAATTTAATGTTTATGTCACGGAACTAGTTTTCAAGCAATAGCTAGTGCAAAATCCTACATTTTCTGTTGATGATATAGGGGAAAACTACATTTTTCTCGATAAAAAGTAAATAAAACGATAGAATTCTAAAATAAAATAGGAAAAGATAGATTTTATCATATATAATCAGAAAACAAAAAGAAAAATTAGGATCACCTATCTTATTTTCTTGCTACATTAATAAATCTATTAACTTTATAAAATGAAGTCATTGGAGTTAACCTCCCTGGCAACGTTTAATTCCTAAAATGTTAAAAAGGCTCTTTATCCTCTGTTAATGCATAAAAAATGAATATGTCATTAGATGAAGAATAACAATATGATTATTAAGTTTTAATTTCGTAATAGTATGTTGTTCCGAAAAATAATATTTGCAATTATGGAAAAAAGTCAATACCAAAAGTTTGCAATCCAAGATGGCGGAAGACACCCGAACCTCAAGTACCATAAATCGGTCGTTTTAGTCTTTCATGCAGGTGGAGATTGTTGGTTATTTTCTGGCATGGGTAAGTTATTTTTTTAAAGAATGCAAATCGAGTTTTTTTTCCAAGTATTTGGAAACTTGGCTACTTGTAAATTTTTTCTTGGCATTTTTAACTTCAATTTTTAAACATGTTTCGTTTATACGGCCCTGTGTGTATTGTCGCATTGTTAGCAGAACGGCGTATTTTTAGATGTCATTCAACATTCTTACAATTTAACCATTTTACGTTCTAACGACCTAAATTGCAAATGATCCCTTCTTGTTCTGTTGTTCGTTATCTTAGTCATGCAATATCCTCGTTTATATATTGAAAGAAATATAGGTATTGACACTTTCATGTTTATTACTATCACACAGAGCTAATCTCAGGTAGGAAATTGACTTTTTGCTATTTATTTTAACACATTATTATAATTATTAAGTCGCCTCGCTAGAGCTGAAATCTTTTCATACACGCAAACGTGAGATACCAAATGCTAAATGTGAAATTTAATTTTAATTTTAGCAATTTTACTCAACCGACTCTATAAAGACTACGGAACAATACGGAACAATAGTCCTCTTTCTGCTCGTTATACTATTAAATACATTGATGGTTATCCCTTGTTTATGAGTTGTCCTTCACGTAATTCAGTTTTTAGTTCTGTGCTGTTCTCATTATGATGGAGGCGTTCTTATAAAGATAAACAATAGGTTTAACGCAATCCACGAGAAAACAGATGGAAATAAGAATTCGAAGATACCAAAAGGGGCAGACAGAAAGCGTTAAGTCGGAGGGTAGACAATACCATGGCCAACAAAATGAAACGAAAGACAAACATAGAACACACAATACTACACTGAAAACTAAAGCTGAAGTAACACGAACGCTACAAAAACCAGTACATCGGTCAACATAGTCAACAGATTTCGAGTTATTCAGTGAAAGGACATCATCATCTATATAGCAAAATGTAAAACCTAAAGATTGAGCCAACTTTTCCTCATGTTTGCGTAAAATAATATTGCATCCCATTGTAATGAAACTTTTTTCCCGACAATCCGTCTGATTAAAGCAAAATGAAAATCCGTGTATTCATCGAATAAATATTTTTGGTCAAAAGGGACTTTCCAGTTTTCTGCTATCAGTTTATAAATGTTAAAAACTGAATTGGTTCTTGAATACTTATAGGATAAAACTCCTATATCAAGATTGCTTTTGTTGTAAAATTTCCAAAGACCAAATACATTGAACTGTGAGAATATGATATCACCTGTACTTAAACAGGTACATGCGTATCACCCTACTATCAAGCATTTCTTATATTTCAAAGGAGTTATTGTATCTTAAGATAATTCAATATAAATTGTATAAAGAGACCTGACGCATAATCGAGTTTCTGCACCAATTAAGTACATCCTGAATACAAACATAACTTAATAAAACTTAAAACGAATGTAAACCTTGTGTGAAACTGTGCTAGAGTTTACATGCCCTATTTATTGTGTTGATATCTGTAACTTATTATTTGAACCAAAAATATGCATCTAACTTTTTCAATCTGCTTGTCATATAATGCGCTTCGAAGTAAAATTAAATTATGCGAATCAAGACGTCCGAAGATACCAATGGAAAAATCATCACAAGTCTGTCAACAAATATGGCAAAACAAGGACAAGAAACCAAGGAAAAAACTCACACATATAACGCAGAAAACTTATATAGAGCACTCATACAAGAAACAAACGAATCTGCTAAAATCTAAATCAAGGAACACTACATTGAAAACCGCACAAGCTTTTACCGGCATAAAGGTATTTACTCAGCCTTATACGAATAAATGAAGCAGAACACAGTTGGCATCATTAGGAATGCAGACAGCCTGTTAAAACAGAAACACAATAAAAAATAACATGTGTCAAGGAAAAATCCGTGCACCTTTTCCCTATGTTTAGTCGTATACTTTTACCTGTAACCCCGGGTTGTCGTTGTTTAATTAGTCATTTATTGTTATATGTTCACCATTTTTGCTTTGGATTAGGTCGATTGTCGTGTTTTATGTATAGTGTCACAATTTGTATTTCGGGGCCTTTTACAGCATCCGTTATGGAATGGACTCTGGTTCATTGTGGGACCTGTA
The DNA here is from genome assembly GCA_032357055.1 of Geukensia granosissima. Classification (NCBI taxonomy): domain Eukaryota; kingdom Metazoa; phylum Mollusca; class Bivalvia; order Mytilida; family Mytilidae; genus Geukensia; species Geukensia granosissima. The sequence continues at coordinate 3,492 of JAULBM010070826.1, read as the reverse complement.
GAAGTCTTAATTCTACTGTCACTTGGTGGGTGGCTGTCTCATGGACAATCATGCTACATCTTCTATTTTATATATATTCTTATGAGCGGTTACTCCGAGAAATGAACATAAACATGTAGCATATAAACATTCACCAAATTTATTCAACATTGTAATCTTGTCTTTTTATGTGAACAGCTGTCGTATTGATATGAACATAAAAGTAAAAGTAGAATTCATTTATCAATAGTAGCAAAAGCAATGAAAACTTCTTTATGTAAGCTGAATGAAAAACAAGTTGATAAGGCATAGACGAGTTACTGTTTTTTTTCTGTTGGGTTCGTTGGCTGTGTTGATGATTAACGTTTGAACACGCTGTCATTGTGCTTAATAATGTCCACTCCTAAAACAATTACATAAAATTAATGGTTGAGAACGAACTCTTTATGTACTTAAGCTCTAGTAAGGGTTTTTGAGGCTATAAACCACTTATGCTGATAATAAAGATCACAAACATTCAGAAATCTCGATAACACCTCATTATTTATTTGAAAAAACTTATCCGTTTATGTCGTCTTTAAAGCACTGTTGTATTGACTCTCCTGTCATTAATTTACTACAAAACTCGATAATAACTATTTTATTGCATATTTGCTACACGTCGCATCAATTTTTTATTTATTATTATTTTTTTTTTTTTTTGGCATTTGTATACGGTGGTGTTTTCTTGGAAATAATTACATTTTATACTGAATAATGTATGACGTGTTTAAACTTATGTCCTACTTCAAGAAAGCCTATAATTCCGTTATCGTTTACCAAGTGTCTGAAACCGAGTGTTCTTATTGGAAGTCGGTAACTTTTATTAACTTGTTTGTTTGATTTTGGGTTTTTTGTTTTGTGTTTTTTTTTCTATACAACGAATTGTTCACATTCATTTTATTGTTGTATCACCAATCAACTTTCAGCTATGGGAATTGTCGACTGACAGGGAATTTCCCGTCGACGAATGTATTATTATCAACCTGCAAGTCCAACTATAGCTTAACACGTTTAACAATAAAACATGATAACGACGGCAGCCTCTGCTCTACAGGTTGCTACCTGTAGCTCAGTGGCTGCCGTCGTTTTCATCAGCAACCTGTAGCCCAATGGGTACCGTCGTTATCATGTTTTATTGGTAAACGTTTTAAGTGTTAAGCTATAGTTGGGCATAACATGATGGGTATCTGGATCTGAGTTACTTTTAGATGCTAAACTATATGTAATTAGAACTTACGAAAACTACTTCCTAAGCCCTTGCTAAACATTTAAATGTACCAACCATGTGTTGGTTATCTAAAAAAAACAAATGTTTGTTGCATTGGTAACCTAAATAGCATAAGAAATTTTTCAAATGCCTTTTATCTCTGCGCTTACTAAGCGTACAAAACCTTAAATTTCTGCCCTTCTAACAAGTTACTTTGCTAAGATACAGAACTTGCAATTATATAATACAATAAATCATATGCATATAATGGTATTAACTATTTTCATAGTGTGAGAAAAATATCTTGCTCTTTTAGATACCACTATTGTTAAATCTTTTGAAATTGTTGATTCCTATTTTCCGCCTCTGCATCAGAAGGAATATTTTAGGTTATTATTCATCAATATTTATGGAAAAATTAAAAGCATATATATAATGAAATCATGCCAGGATGAAAATTCTGGATACTGGTCTGCGAATGTCCTCGAGGACTTAAATTCACAAACACTTACATAGACCCAGTGGTTGTTATAAATGTATCACCCATACTGATATCTATTTGATGCACTGTTTGGCCATTTTGTTAATTTACAACTCGTCAGTAGTGCTCGAAGTCATATTGTTGGAAATCCGGTTACATTACAATGACATTTACTAAGCATAAACATCTTAACCAAAAAATCTAAATAAACAGGAGTCCAAACTTAACTAAGCGTTACCTCTGCATGAGGAGGAAGAGCCTTAGAAATTAATGATATTTTTTTTCAATTTTTAAAGGAAAAATTAATAGTATACATGTAATGAAAACATGCCAGGATAAAAATTTTCACTGCTGGGCTGCAAATGTCCTCCGGAAGTAAAATCTACCAGCAGTGACATAGACTAAGTGGTAGAAGAAATTGTATCACAAAATACCAATATCAATTTGATGCACTGTATGGCAATTTCAACCCGTCAGCAGTCCTCGAAGTCAAACTGCTTGAAAACTGGCTGCAGTATAATGACATTTAATAAGCACAAACAACAGATATTAGCTGTTAAAATAAAAGAATAATTTCTTGGATGAAAAGGGTTCCTACAAAAAGTAGAGTTACTGGAGTTTTGGCGAGTTTTAATTCATTTCCGATTTAATATATAAATTTAATAATGATTACCGCTATCCTGACAATATCTTTGTAGCACATAATCCAGGCTTTTCCAAACATATAACTACGTTTTATTCTAGCAAACTGTTTTGAATTAAGCTAATTAGGACTTCTTGCACATAAATGTTTTTTGTTTCATGTAGTAAAATCAAAACTAAAATTTACGAGAAGAGAGACGATTTCTCACTCGTAGTTGCAAATTTTCCCTTCCTTCACTTAAACGTCCGTTTGGTTCCTTCATAAGGTGAGCGGGTGCGTGCAGTGATGTTATGATTTTTTATGAAAGTAATATTTGTATTACTAGCAAAAAAACTAAGTAGAAGATTCTTTACAACAACTTAGTGAAAACATCTAATAAATAATTTTAAGATTCTATAATTAAGAAAAGTTTGTATGCCCTGCAGGTCATTGATAACAAACAAATAAAACACCGTTAATGGACATTTTGACCATTAGGAATTATCAGTTATTTGTATAACTTATCCACAGAGCTTATCTGTATATCTTTGATTATCGTGTTCGTTGGAATTAACATTGACTCTATGCTTAAAAGTTTACATTTAAACTAATTTTACTCAATATCTTGTTAAACTTTGCACTATGTACTGTTCGTACCTTTAAAATAAGCAAAAATACAAAATCTTATTTTTTTAACTACTTATGATGTTTTTACACCAAATTCAGCTCGACGTGTTTTATTTGAAATCTATAAGATTACGAAAACCATATATATTATCATATTATTTAAACAAGCTGTCAAAACAGCGCGTGCGGGGTCTTTTTCGAGGTTGGTACATTTAATGTTATCTTTTGGTGTACCTGTAATTGTGTACGTACTATGTATTGACTTCAAAAGTTCAATCTAGTACAGCTGTTTTTTAAATGTTGTTCCTTTGTCGTTTTGTTCCGGGTTAGTTGCAGGGTTAAGTGCTTACAAATTCAAATACTTTATATGCCGAAGCCAAATCTAGCAATATGTAATCCTAGGCTGTCATTGTATTTATGTTTTACCGTTACTCGTTTTATGCTGTATTTTAAAAGAAATTCGAAGACACCAAAGGGGCAGACAGAAATCGTTAAGTCGGAAGACAGACAAGACCATGGCCAACAAAATGAAAC
>JAULBM010070815.1:0-10078 GCA_032357055.1 Geukensia granosissima | reverse complement strand
CCCTCAGCAGACGTTATGATTATCTGGACTACTCCGCTTCACCGATAGGCTGTGCCTACAACTATTTCTTTATACCAACTGTTACCTTATACCCAAGATCAATGTCCAAAATTTTGAAAAGAATCAGTTAACTTGAACAAAATTTATCATTTGAAACCCAACCTGTCTACACACATCAACCACAAAACCAATGCTACCAAAAACAGCAGCATACCATTATACCATATAACTATAAGTTGCTCTGTTTGTATACCTTCATCCCTACAGACACATAGTGATCCCTGATGGAATAATGTTAAGAATCTAACTTACCATTAGTGATACCTATAGCTTGTTCTGGAAGTATATCTCCACATTGAGGACAAGTCCCTACAGACACAAAGTAATCCCTGATGGCTGAGTGGGAATCATGAAAGCCCTCCCAATAGGCATGTAAAACTTTAGTCTCTAATTGATAGTCAATGTCCTTCACACTTTGTGTTGACAGACTTTTCTCCCCATCATATACATGACCAGCAGTAGGTGGTGTTGTGTCCACTTGAAAAGCCCAAGATGTTGCCAAGGAGGATAATCCAGCTTTGTTGAAAGCCTGAAATTATGAAATTATATTTTATACAGCTTTGTGATCAGTAACATCTTTGTTCAGATGCTAGATGTGTATGAACCACTTACACATCCCATCCCACATGCTAAACAGTCCGTCAAATAAGATGATCAAATTGATATGTTAATTTTATCTGTTACTTATCATGGTCATTTTGATCACATTGAGTTTATACGTAACGGATGTTTGCCCTTATCAAGGTCCACTTGAATCGTCATCTAGGTTACAAGATAATCTTGAAAGCCTGGAGATTTTTGTCAAGTTTTTGTGGAGTGGGATTTTCAAGCTTAATTAAATTATGTGTGTTTCAGTCTTTGTATTTATTTTAAATCAAAGGAAGGAATTACCATTCACTATGCAGTAGCGTTTTATATACAATTAACTGCTCCTGAATTTCTCTATGGAGATTTAACATTGACGAATGCCATCTTTGTTTTTGACTGGAGCGCTTAAGTTTGACCTAGATAAAGAAATTTTAAAAATTGTGCACATTTCTTTTATTTGGACCCTCTCTCCTATATTATTATCAAAATAATTAATTATAAAATTCCATTCAGACAAGACCAAAAGCATTTTGCAGGTTATCTAATCTTAGTTTAACTACTTAATCATTATTACGCAGCGTTGACAATGAATGATCCCAGTCTTGCCCTATAATGTGCAAAGAGCCATTTCTGGCAAACAAATGGCTAATATTGCAATGAATCAATCTTTGTAGATAATTAAAAACTCAGCACAGCTTAAAATTCATTGTTATTGTCAAACAGTATCATTGCAACTTGCTTGCACTTTTTTAATCTAAAAAATAAACACTACTTTATAAGAATAAGGAAAACACATTTTCTTTCATAACCTTTTTTCCCATTCCAACAAACTAGAGTATAAAATGTTAGCTTTTTTCATACACATAGATGCCAATTTTTTAAACAATTAAGTTGTAATCCTTTAAAAAAAATGCCTTACCCTGACATTGATATAGTAGTAATGGCCATCCAGGAGGTCCAGTGGATTGTTCTGGTCTGATATTCCACACTCCTCCCCTGCTGACACCTTCATGTAGTCCATCATATCTGCGTACCCAGGTTCAGATCCTACAGACCACATGTAGTAATCTATACCACTCTCAAGATCCACAAAAACATCTTTCCAACTGCCAAAGGAAAACACATAATTTCTTATAAGCCAACCATGTCAGCAACATTTATACCATATCCTATACAAGGCTCAAAGAAGCTTTTTTTGCACATGTAAGCATTCTTTTTTATGAGTGGTAACAAATGCATAATAGTAAAAATAAAAATAAGTATGGCTAAGGTTTCCCTTTGTGTTGATGAGTTAAGATGAACATTGAAAAGGAACATTACACCATACGCCAGACAATTTTAATACAGGACCAAAAAAGAATCGTTGCTCTTACATAGCAAATCAGCATTAGTATTAATACATCTTGAGACAATATTTTGTCTTTTAAGACACGTCTTGATGACATAATAAATGTCTGTAAGACATGTCAAAAGACAACTTTATGTCTCAAGACACTTTGTTTATTTGCTATGAAACTGGTTAAGAGATAAATAAGGATTTTGAAATTGTGAATTGATGCAGAGTAAGACAAAATAGCTTACAAGACAGTCAGAAGCCAATACACTGGGCAGGTTGCACTCAAAATTAAATCTTGTAAGAGTCATTTCAGGTTTATTACATATTATTTCCCTGGAAAAACAAGGTATCTCGGTCTTGGAGGCACTAGGCCTCTAAAAGGGGAATCCATGGTTGTGGTTGATGAATAAATTAACAAACCATCTGGAGGGAGACATTAAAGATGCCCAGTGTTTAAAAAATGCCATGTTCTTAGTATGTTAAAGACCCCTTGTAACAGATCATTTGAGTTGCCTGTAGGCTGCCTGTTAGGACACTTAAATTTTAAACCCTATCCAGCCAATAATTTTTCCAGTTGCAGTCTAGAAACTCCTTCCTCACCAGTCCCTTGGTAATGGTCTACATATTGATTTAATTGTTTGTTAACTTGTTTCCGTCCTGAATATGGCTTAAATATTTCCCACAGGATGTTAAGCAGCTATCAATCAATCAATCTGGTCTATTACTATCTTAATCAAGAAGTAACCACCTCAGTGATGTAATGGTTAGCGTGCTCGCCTCGAGAGCGGAAGGACATCGGTTCAATCCCTGACCGGGTCAAACCAAAGACATTAAAATTGGTATTTGCTGCTTCTCCGCTATGCACGCAGCATTTAGGAGTAAGAGTAAAGACTGGTCTGCCCAGAGTCAGAATAATGTGTCTGGGTAAAGTGGCACGTCTCTTGTGGACTGTTGCTTTCGTGAGCTAGCACGCTAAAAATCCGGCTCAGTTTGTCCGTCTTGTACAAAGCAGGCTTCATTCATCATCACTCATCAATAATATTCTCTCATACTGAATATGCATGAAATATTTGTCACTGGACATTAAGCACCATTCAATCAATCAAGAAGTAAACACATCATGTATGTACAAAATGTATAACTTCAAAGAAACAATATCAATTTATCTACTAGGTGTACTATTTTATGATAAATCTTACCATGGACTGACTTCAGTTCTGGATGTTAAATGTCTGTTGGCAATGGTGATTGGGTTATCAGACTTTTCTGGTGGCGTCATATCAATCATGATGGGTTCTGACACTGCTACAGTCTCTCTATTAGCAAAATCAACAGCTGGAAAAATATATCCTAAATTCTTAACTGTATTAGGAATGTATTATTACACCGCAAGCAGAAAAATGACTCTACGTCGACAATGTTTTCCTCTGATGCCAGTTTGCTATGATGATCATCTGTCTATAATACTAATGTGTACCAATAATTGTTTTTGAGACATCAAAAGAGTTAAGACTTTTTTTATGCCATCTTTTTTTTTAGATCCAAAACTGACCAACAGGAAAACAGAACTAAGCCAGTACTTTATATATTTTGATATCTAAACTTATCTGTGAAGTATTTGTTTGTTTTATTAGGGTTTAACGCCACTTTCAACAATATTTCAGTCATAACACAGCAGTCATTTTTACTGGTGGTGGAAGCCAGAGTACCTGGAGAGAACCACAGACATTGGGCAGGTAACTTTACAGCTTTATCACGTGTGATGCAAGGTTAAACACAACATATTTTTCTATGGTTCAAACCCAGGCAGGATTTCACACAGTATAGGTGATATGCTTCAGTGATCTGTACAGGTAAGTTTTAATCAATTACCAAGACCACTCCGCCATTTAGACCCCTATCTGTGAAGTAAGCACGGAAAGAAGTTGAAAAATGCAAAAGCTAAAAATGACTTTGATACAAACCTTTAAGGGTGGCATAATACTTGTATCCATTTTGAAGATTTAAACGATGGAATGCTTTATGCTGCACAACTCCAACATCCTCAAAGGCATACACATCATTCCCTTCTTTGGACGTCCCTTTAAAACAGAGTTCTCTATTACACAACTACAAACTCTACTTGACAAACTCTACATGATTACAGACAACAATTTTAATATGTAAAAAAAAATCAAACAAGTTTTTCATGATTTTACTAACAGACAAGTTTGTGTACTTTCATTACTTAACAATACAATTAATTTTATTTAATGAGAAAAATTGTCCAGTTTGCATTTGTGCCAGTTGGTCCCAAGTCTTTGATGGCTGAGAGAGTATTTCATTTGACAACTAATACATATATAAGAAGTTAAGGTCTTGATCAGATGAACATGATGAACTGGTATAAATTCAGGGCTTGACATAAGAATTTGTTTGCCTGCAGGGAAAGACAAGACTGAACTTTACTAATCCATATAACCAGAGGATCCCAGGAGCCTGTATTGCTCACATAACAGTTGCTTGGTTCATAAAAAGCATTGTTGTAGGCAAGGATCAAATTTGAAAGATGACCATTCCACCAACTTTCCGTTGCCATTGGCTAAGCAGTTTCAGAAAAAAAAAGGACATGAAACAATAAGATCACTTTTTGGCCCCCAAATTTTTCCCGAAATGTTTAATTGTTCCAAAAGGAAGTAATATATGGATAAAATCAATGGGTTATCATTGCATGTTAAAATATTGTATTCTTTTCTTAAAACATCGTTAACAAAATTAGAAGTTTTGTATGACTTACCAATTCCGAGTATGTAATGTTTTATACCAGATGTATGTGGTCCTACATTAAATTCTTCTACATCTTGAAAACCATCCCAGTTTACATACATATCAGTGTTAGATGTCTGTAGGAAATAGTAAGTAACAGTCATTACTGTCATATTCCAAACAATATTCTAAAAAAACCTTTTCAACACTGCTTAAATGTACATCCACAGTCCTATATATGTTAGTCATAATTTGTAAAAAATAGTGTACTGGTAAATAAAAATTATTGGAATTGAATGCTACCTATATAAGTGACTTATAAATATAAAGTATATTATCCATTTATTTTTTTTTTTCTTATTTACACTATTCTTTACAATTTATGACTAAAAATCCATTTTTATATGACTTTGGTACAGCCAACATCAAACACTAACCCATATTATAAAATTTAATTGTTTTTCCCAAGTTATGACCAAAGGCTTAGGGATTTTCACAAAACCAGCCTCTTTTAAACTGGCTTTAAGTTGCTATAAAAACCAAAGCAAATAGTTTTATTTCAATTGCAGTTATTTTCTAATTCTTTACATCACAATGTTAGCAGTTAGATTGGTAGCCTATTATAATCATAGTTTTAAATGTCAAGATAGTTTGATTTTCAAATTAGGAAGCCTTTCTGTGAATGAACATGGTACCATAAGGTCCTTTTTTAAACCTCAAATTTTTATGCTCATTTCAAAATGTTTCAAAATACATGTAGTTAACTATGATAAAAATGGTAGAAAAAGAATAACTCTTCTAGAACCTTTTCTACATTTTCAACTCACTGTTGCAATTGAAGGCCTCTACCTTCAATGATATTTTCTATAATTGATTTGATTGAGGCAATATTATGGGTTTTTGCAAGACTGTTAAGTTAAGAAAATACTGAGCTCATCGAGAGCAATCATATTTTATTTGTATTTTCCTACAATGTCAAAATAAATAAAATATTTAAATATAAAGGTTGTTTTCATATGCAGTTTTATCTTGTATTTCATCACGTATGAAAAACTGGCAAATTTAAATTCATATTTTGCAAGAACTTATATTTTGATAAAAAAAAAAATATTGATTTTTATTAAGGACTGCATGTTCTACATTGAAAAACACTTTTTTACACACCGATTACAGGGTAAGAAAATTTCAAAAGAATTCATATTAAAGAAAACCAAGTTAGTTTAGTGTTAATTTGAAGGACGTCAATTTTTGGATAGTTAGTGTTAATTTTTGGATCAGTAAAAATTTCTAGACTTTTTACAAAATGTTCAAGTTCAAACAGTCACTGTTAAAACATGATCAAATACCTGATACAAGGTTCCTGGGTTATGACTTATCCATAATCTTCCTTGAACAGGGGGAGTTAAATCCACAACAATGCCATCACTACATGAACTGACAGCAGGTATTTCTTCTACCCATGTCTCACGTTGTATGAACTTAAGGTCTGCATGTAAACAAACCATGTAACGTGTGCCATGAATTAATTCATTATGTTCAAACTGTTCGTTCATAAATTCTCTTTCTGAAATAAATGTAAATCATTTTTGTAAATTTCATATTATTTATAAAATACTAACATTTTGATTGCTTATTCAGAAAAAGAGCAACATGATTCTTTTCTACAATTCTACCTATACTTTATGTCAAGTTTTTGTGGAGTATGATTTTCGAGCTCAATAATTATATGTGGGTTTCTGCTTTTGTATCTATTTTAATTTACAAGAAAGAATTACACCAATTAACAGTTCAAGTTTTACACTATGCAAAATCATTTTATATACATATGTACTATTATCTGCTCCTGAAATCCTTTACAGAGATTTTAAGTTGAGGATTGGTCATCTATGTTTTGGTAGGAGCACTTAAAAATTGACCTAGATAAAGTTATTGCAAAAATTTCTTTTATTCTGACCGTCTCAAGATTCATATAAGAAACACTTTAAAAATTCCATTCAGGCCCACCCCAAAACATTTTTTCCAGGTAACATAATCCTATTAATTACTTCATCATTACGCCTCATTGACAATTTGTACTCCTGCTCTCGTGCTAGATTGCAAATAGCAAACAAATAATTTTACAATGTATAATCCTTGAAGAGAACTTGGTGCAGCTTATAATACATTGTAATTGCTAAACATTATTATTGCAACTTGCTTGCACTTTTATCAATCTACAAAGTAAACACTATTTAATAGAATAGGGTAGACAGATTTTTTTCATAATCTTTTTACCAATTACAACTAACTCTGACATAGAATATAATAGGGGTTTGGTTTGCAATATAATAACATTTGGAAATATCTTAAAAAAGAACAGTTTTACCTCAAACTCATTATTATTGTCTAAATTAAGAATTGCACCTTACCAGTTGTTCCACACCTAATAGAATCTGGATGACTGCAGGGATCAACCAAATTAAGTTGGTTGACTTGATGATAGTATGTGGTGACATCTACAGTCCGAGCATTAATTATGGCATAAGTATAACTTCTGTGACGTAATGTTGGCCAGACTGCTGATATCAAATTTTTATAAGGTGTATAATCCTGATCTGCATACAGCCATCTGTCATTTTTGCCCAAAAAGATTGGTTTGCCAATTCCATCTGAAAAAAAAGTTTACAAGCATCAAGCTAAAAAAGTGTTACGGATACTCCTCAAACAGAACAGGATCAACACTGTAGAATATAATTTTGAGTAATAAAGTGCAAAAGGTAATCTTATCTCAGAGAATAAAGAACACCACTTTATCTTATCTTTAGTGAAAAAATAGACAGGTAATCAAAAAACATCCTAAATAAAAAGACATTTATATTTCTAAGCATAAAAAAATTGTCAATAATTAAAATAATAATCAGTTTATCAAATAATTACGTTTTTCACATCTTGTTTAATGTGTTTCTGATTAAAAAAAAGTTTAGATAACTCTAATTTATGTATCTAATTACATGATTCTGCACTGACCTAATACATCAGCAACTCCCACGGCATCTATAATGATGTTAGGTTTTACAAGGTCTGGGTTAAATGCATTGCAATCCTTGATTTCTTTTGTAACCACAGAATAGAGCTTCACTTTATCATAACCTCGCACAGAAAATGTCTTACATCGGGAGAAGTCCATTGTTCCATTCAACACTACCTCAAATGATATCTACAAATATTACATACAAATGACTGCATTAAAAGCCTGGACATTATATTGTCTATAGTCATTTGGAATTCAATTACCTTAGCTGTTTGAAACTCCAAGAACAACATTAAACTGATGTTTGTAAACAAAAACATCCATCATATCTATGTGTTATGTTGTCATAACATGTTTGTGTGCAGCTCATCTACTGTAGCAATGAGCTTCTATAAAACATTTTTCTGATCACGTTCTGATTTTTATTAATGCTGGGAAATTTTTTTTTTTTAAAAGAAGAAAAAGATTACTATGAAGGTAGTAATCATTGTGGGCTACCAATTTTTACTGATTTTTGTGATTCAGTTATCATAACAGTTAAGTTCCCAATGACATAAAATCAAACTTTGGCTGCTCCAACTCTAATTGATCAACCACAATGGATATCTCAAACCTATTTTCAGTCTATTATGTATTTGTTACATGTTTCTGAACCTCCATAGCTGAACAGTCCTTCAAAATGAACATTTAAACTGGGCCGGTCCTTTGGTATTTTAGCTACAAAAGTTTCGTTGTATATATTTGCCTTTGCAATTCATTTGCTACTCTAAACCACAAATCCAAGAACCCATGAACCGCTGATATTTTTCCAAATCATGTTGATTCAGATCCACCAATATTATTATTTTCACGGTACCATGTACCTTACCTTAGTTCCAATAGTAGTATAACTAGACAAGACAGTCCATCTTGTATAGGCCTTTCCTATCTCAGAATTATCTGTTATTGCATATTCATATTTATCAACTGCATCATACTTCTCAACTATGTCTTCTATATCCGGATCGTAAAACATATCCAGTGTAACCATCAACTACAATTATTTAAATTTAGCAATATTCAAGGACAAGATATATAACATCTCCAACTTTTCAATTGATTAAACTTATACCTGATATATTAGTTAGAATAACTTCAGCTAAAATAAGTTTCTCTCTCTGAATTTTGATGAAACTGCATTTAATTTAACATGCTCAAGAATTTGAAGAGAGACTTTATTGCATTTCTTTTATATTTTTCAGGCATCATTTGGTGATTTAACAATTTTAAATGCTGTTTTGACCCCATGTAATGCCAATTTATTTGTGAGTAATGATGCACTAATTTTTTTAAATAAAAACGACATCTCCAAACTTCAAGGTTAAAATAAGTGTTTGAAAATTCCTGCAATCAATGATTTTGTAGGTGAGGATATTCATTCTACATAATCATTCAAATTCCAAGTTTTTACTAAAAATTTGCATTTTGCTGTAATAACATTCCATATATAAAAAAAGATTTTATTTTGTGATTTCAAAATCAGATTTTTATGCAAAAAAAAATAAAGACTGACTGCATTTAAAGCAAGTCAACTGGGAATTTGAAACAACATCCAGTAAAATTTTTATTTTAGTGGAATTGCATTAGAATGCCAGATTTGTTGTCACTAGGCTTACAACCAACCTTTTCTGCATCTCCTGTCTGTGTGGTATTCAGATGTTCCACAGTTAATGTCCCTGACATGGGAGGATTAGCTATCACCATGACCCCGTCTGTGTTGATTGGCTGGAAGCAAATGCAATCTACTCGATACATTATACCAGGTTTTAGAGTCAGGTCATCTATACTTATATCAAATACTGTCGAAATGTAAACATAATCACGGAATGGCGTCCACATATCTGAAACAAAGTAGAATTTGATAAAATCATTATATGTGGAATAAAGAAAATATTACACATATGTGGTTACAATTTTATCAAACAATAAAAACATAGTCATATAGCTTAAAGCAAAGTTCTTACTTTGTAGACACTCTAATATTGAATATGAACAGCCTATAACCAGAGGCTCCTTATAAGTATTGTTGTTTGTCAGAAATGGTTTAATATAAAACCATTGAATTGCCATTTCACCAGAGTCTGTTTTTTTTTTTTGGACTAAAAGATTTTAAAGTAAATTTCCTTGGGTACAATTTAAAACAAGTTTGGCTGTGAAGTCCATCCTGATTAAGGATAGGAGATGCAGGATATAACTTTGGAAAGGCGACCACCTAAACATATCAAACAGAGGCAAAACGTGTCCGTGGGGACACAGATGCCCCCGCTCGGCAAACAGGAAGTAGATAGACGACAGATCTG
>JAULBM010070814.1:0-19815 GCA_032357055.1 Geukensia granosissima | reverse complement strand
GTCAGTTACAAGGCTAAATTTCGGCCCTAATCCAACCCGCAATTTTTACAGTGGCAGTCAAAAATTCCCTCCCTTACAGGTCCCTTTGTTACAGTCTACATATTGATGTATTGTTTGCTAACTTGTTTCCACTGGACGTTAAACAACAATCAGTCAATCATTTTTCAACAAGGTCATTACTGGCAATCATGGATGAAAAATGGGCTCTATGGTGACAACCTTTATCAGCACCTCGAAAGATAAAGATAATTTTGTTCTATCTCAAAATAAACCGATTTTATGTAATTCTTATTAGATAAAATGAAAAGCTTAATCACATTAAATCGTGTTTCAACCTATACAATTATGTTTTGTTTCTTATTCATTTTGTATCCGCTATAACCTTCTTAGCACTTGCAGTGTGCAGGTTTTAATTGTTTAGCTAGCAGCATAGAGGAATTGTCCACATGGTGTTTCTCAGAGAATAATGAAAATCTTCCTGTAAAAAATCCTTTGCTATTTGTATTTTTTTTTTTTTTTTTTTTTTTTTTTTTTTTGCAGACAAGTACGCCGCACTAGATATGAACAATGTTTTGGTACAAAATGCTGTGCAGGATATACAGGGCCTTCTTGTAATCAAGGTAGTTTCATAAAAAAAATTGTCATCAATAATTAATCAGTTAATTATTATTTTGAAGAGACTAACAAAAGGCTGGTCGAATGACTGATTCTCTTTCCATGATTCAAACAAAAAAAGCTAAGAAATTTCATAGCTAATATTGTATTTAATGCGATCAGTGTTTCATATTTTCGACAGAGACAAGAGAGTAAATGTAAACCGACATTAACTCTTGCTTTGAAGTACTGTAATATCTGCGCAATATTGACATCTTTAAAATATGCGATTTTTGTCGGATCGTCACCTGTCTATGCCTACCTGCAAAGTATATCCCACTGTGCAAAAGCTTTTTTCATCATTGCAATTTCATGAAATTTAATTATTTCATGTAACTGCAATTGTATAATGTAAACTGACTCAATGTCACATAGCTCTAATTGGTATTTGACCCTTTTGGTCCTTGTTCTAACGTTGTGATCATACCTGTATTTCCCGATAGCTTATTCAACACCTGCAAGCATTAATTGAACTTATGTTTAACAAAATTTAAATGGTAACCATTATAATATAGAATAATTTTAAGTCATAATTCTTAAGTCGATTTAAACCGGTTTTTACAATTTTTTTTAAACATTTTTGTAAAAAAAGTCGGAAAGTCTGTTGCACATTTACAAGTTTAAAAAAGTATTCGACACTTTGGTTGCTCTTCTTTTACCCCTGGACCAGAATAAAAATTCGCAGCAGTGAAATACATTAGCGGTAAAACTGCGGACAAAGTCTATGAAAAAATTTGCAGTGTATGTAGAAGTTTGAAAATTTCATTTAGAATACATAAAGTGGTCTAAGTTAAACAAAGATAGGTCTTCAACGATATGATAGTTACATGTAGTTTCGAACACTGCAGTGAAAGTTTACTTCACATCTTATGGTAAATGCAACTAAAGCAAAATATGCAATATAAATGTATGATGAGCTGAAGTCATATCGCTTAAATAGGCATTTGACTCTTTTTTGGCCGCTTGTTTGAACCCTGATGAAAAGCAAACTTCCGAAAGCTTATTGAGCATCCACATGCTTTTTGAAACAATCTAACCCTATCTTCAGCAAATTAGCGATTTTCAGTAACATGGCTAAAATAAATGCATTTAAACTTTATTCAAATCAAATCAAATATTTTATTGAATAATGCACATATTGCATATATGCGTTATCCATTGTACAACACAGACATGGCAAACAGTATTAATAATACGTAACAATATAATACTAGTTAAGTAAATATTATATCAAATTTCTACATAAAAGTATCAGTAATTTCTGCTAGATCAACTGACATTTATCCTACAACGAGCTTCAAACGCTTGACTTAAATAATTGCATATCTGTTTAGTGTAACATAAATTTTTTGGGTTAAGTAAATATGCCCTGTTTCAATAGCAAGTGAATGTGCACTTATTCTTATTTTTGTGATTAGTGACCTGTTATATTTTGATATATCAAATTTCAGATATGTTTTGAACTCAAAAGATGAGCAAATTTAATTAAAAAATCTTATTTTACCCGTATTATTAGATTTGATATGCTCAAGTTGATTTAATATTTTATCTTTGTAATAATTTTTCAAAGAGTTCTCAAATATGGTATATGATATTTGTAGAGAATCTAAATTAAGGACCTTTTTCAATTTAAATAAAGATTGTAGCCAACAAGTGCTATTTTGTGAAAACAAATTTTTATCTTCTTTAAATGCTGATTTCAGTAGCTCAAATTTTTTGTTGTTTTCAAGCTCAATGTCAGTCAATCTAGCATAATATTTAAACATCAGTTTATATGATATGAAGCACAAAGGGTAAAGCTCCAATTCAGTATGTAATGCTAGATTAGATGCCTTACCATGAACACCAAGAACATTTTTCATTATCATGTTTTGTACCTTTTCAAATGGAAGTTTATCCACAGTATCAAGATTTATATTATAATCTGAGATCCAAATTTCAGATCCATAAGTTATTATGGGTGAAATTAACGAGTTAAAAAGTTTAACCCATTTTTCTACTGCGATACAATTAGAATATGGTAACTTTGATTTTAAGGCATAATATGCCTTGCATGCTTTATCAGCAAGATTTTCTGCTGCTTTAGTTAGTTTACCTCTGTTGTTAAAGATAATACCTAAATATTAATATTCTGATGCAGTTTCTAATGGTTGTGGTCCAAAGCAAAAACAATGTCCATCTAATACATATCTAATTTTGATATTTGATAAAATTATGATTTTAGTTTTCTTGGTGTTTACACTAAGACCCCAATCATTACAAAAGGACTTTTAGGCATCCACACAGTGTTGCAAACCAGCAGGTGTCCCTGATATTAAGACCAGATTATCAGCATAAAGGAGATGAATGAAAAGTTTTTGATTTTAGTCAACTGGGTCAGTTAAATTGGATTGAAGTAGGAACCAATGTCATCAACATAAACATTTAAAAGTGTGGGGCTAAGACTGTCCCCTTGTTTTTCCCCCAGGTTAGCTTGGAAGGGTTCAGTTATTAAACCGTCTGTTTTGCAACAATATAAAGTATTACTATACATATCTTTTATTACGTCATAAAATTGATTTTTATTGACATAAAGTCCAACAAAGGATTGTCATCATCAACAAGCACAAACATAGATACAACAATTAGCATGAAAATGAATTAGAGTGTCTGGACTAAGCAGGTAGAAATGATTTTGTATACATTAACAAAACATCAACTGTATTTTACATAATTAATATTAAAAATGTAGATAAATGTATAAAGAGAAAATAAAAATGCAGGTGTTTCCTGTTGTCTCAATGCTTTGTAATTTTTCTGGAAAGAGCATATTCTACAAAATCAATTCTTTATTTGAAAACAATTATATGTTTCAATTGAATATTAATGGAATGAGAGTTATCTAATTATTCATACAATGTGCTCTGCAACTGTTATATCTATTTATATTATATATAACTATTTTCTTAGTACCCATTAAACACTGTTGTCTTCTATTTGTTTGTTTTATGTGGTTTAAAGTAACATGTATTTATCAACATTTCATTTCTTTTTAAGTCTGAAATGGAAAACCTTTTTGGAAAGAAGTAAGTTGGATGTAATTAGAATAATTAAATCATTCTTTTGATTTAACATTGGTTTGTTATTGATGATAATTATCAGAAAATCAATTGTTTAGAAATATTGATGACACAAATATAAATTTGTTGAATAAGTCTATCAACACTTTAATGCAAATAACGAAGTCATTCAAGCAAAACGTTTAAACCATTTTGAATTTTAAAAACTTCGTGTGTTTTATTTAAGAACCCTGGGTGTTATTTAATATTGTCAATATTTTGTTCTTTGTTTGATTCTATTACAGAAAATTCGAAAGCACGGAACCAACTTCTTCACCAAGGAGCAGTAAGAAATCAAAACAGGCTCCTCCTGAAGAACCGGTCGAAAATGAAGACGAGGTACATATGGTCTTAAATTTTTGTGCATACTGGTGTATATCTATGAGAATATCAGATATTTGTATGAACTTTTATTCAACTTTAATTGTCACAAGACGTAATAAAAAGTCAACAATGTTTTTTGTAATTGAACCGATTGGTTTACATAATGCATGTTTATGATGTTTTTGCAAGTTATCAATATAATAACATAAAAAATAAAAAAGGAACATAAATGCATACAGACCCATTGGAAAAAACTGGACAGATCCATGCTAATCACTTTACTAAAAGACAAAAACTAAATCTAGACAAACGCACAGAACCTGTTTAAAACCAGGACTCCAAAAGTGTTGGTATCCTCAGCTTTGCTGGATTTCAATAACAATATGAAGATACTGTCTGAAATGTAATGCAAATTTTGCATCTCATCACTTAACTAATAAGTATTGTTTAAACTTAACAAGGTGATACGAAGCTATGGACCTGTTATCGGTAATACAACAAAAAATTGACCTCTCGGATTGACGTTTACCGAGGTTAAAGTTAAATGATTCCACGACGGGTATTCCGCACAAGACAGGGGATGCTTACCCTTCTAGAGCATCTGATCTCACCCCTGTTTTGTGAAGGAGTTCGTGGATTCCAAGCTTTTGTTCCTTTTGTTTTGATTTTATCTTAAAGCGTGTTTCAGATATTAGTCTTGTCTCTTTGGACTATGCACTTTTGATCTCTCACATGGGTATTCTACACTGGACTTTCATTGTATTTAACATGGTTTTTTAACAATATTTCTGTCATATCCCGGTGGTCAGTTTTATTAGCAGGGGAGATGGCTAGAATAACCGGAGATAATCAGTGACCCTCATTAGTTAAATGACAAAACTTATCATGTGATTGTTATAAATAGCCATTCTAAATAGAAGAATAAAGTATGGTGTACCTATTTTGCCCTAGGACGAGGATGAAGATGAGGGGGATAAATATTGGAATTCCATATTTTTTGAGGGTGAAAAAGAGGAGGCTAGTGAGTAAGTATCTATCATTTATAACAGTGCACCAACCAATTCAAATTTCTCAGTTGAAAAGAAAGCGGTGGCTAGTAAGTAAGTAAGGACGTGTCATTCATAATAGTTCACACTGAGATACAGTGTTCAGGTGAAATGAAAATGGGACGAATAAGTAGGTACGTTTCACCTAGAATAGATTTTCACAACATACATAGCATTTTTTTTTTATTTTATACCAAATGGAATAGTAGTTACCTT
Source organism: Geukensia granosissima (assembly GCA_032357055.1). Taxonomy (NCBI): domain Eukaryota; kingdom Metazoa; phylum Mollusca; class Bivalvia; order Mytilida; family Mytilidae; genus Geukensia; species Geukensia granosissima. Next base: position 14,477 of record JAULBM010070814.1, on the reverse strand, counting down.
TAAGATATGTAAAATTTTCTCCATTTGAAACGATGAAGACATGGAAAAGGAAAGCAAAATATGTTTTCCTTTCGTGCAGAACAGACATGTTTGTAAATCTACTGCCTCTCTCATAGGTTTACAATTACTCAAATTCAGCAGTGCATTTTTAAGGAGGTGGCAGCAACAATGCAAAATCAAACCTTTTTTCTGAGATTTAGGCCATTTTATTTTTTCTTAATCCCAACCCATCCCCCAAAAGGAAAATTGTCGTTGCCTTAATGGCTGATGGTTACTGAAATTTGTTTTTCTCGCAATATTTCTTATAGCCACAAGTTAGCGTTGCTTAAAATCAATACAGTGTTACTACAACTACAGTCTTTTTTGTATATGACAGAGGATAATACTGAATATACAGGTTTATCAATGTCGTATAAAAATAGTGAATTTTTATATCCTGGACACGTGTTTTTAGAAGTACTTAATGATCATCAGCAGCATTAGAATTAATACATAGGAATTAAGGCTGAGGTCCAAACATAGTAAACAAGAAATGACAATTGAGGTTTGTTTTTGGCTAATGAACATCATTATTTGAATACATTTAATTGATAAACTCGTGGTTTTAAACCACAAAGTCGAAGATTCTGCTGGTGGACTCCTTGAACAGTCAAGAAAAATACCAAAAAAATGAGAGTTTCTTAAATTTGCTTATACTGATAAAATTAAAAATTTAGAAAGTTCCAAGTTTTATTTTTAGAAAAGTTCTTACCATCAGTTAAATTCATTTAACAATTTTCAAAGAATCAAACATATTTTGCAAAAATGTTGAATTCTATTTTTTAAGGTAAGAAAAATTCATTTGGGTGGTGGAAAAAATCCGAGCATAGACACCCAATCAATTCCACAATGGAAAACTTGTGTTTTGACAAGAGGATTACAACGCCGTTCGACAGTCTTACTTATGAAAGTGATTGGTATTTTGTTTTACATATATGTGTAATAGTGTATATCAGACTTTAATTAATATAATCAGACATATAAACTTTCCTAAATTTTTCACATCTTTATTTTAGAATTATCCGTAACATTGGTGAGGATGGTGTCTTCTTAGTCAGAAGTGGTGAAGGTGGAAAGGTTATTATTTCTATTATTTTTTTGAAGTGCAGTAAAATGAGCAAATTGGCATAAAACATATTGTTATAAAATATATATACATGTATATCCAAACATTGTCTAAAAGAAAATGTCTTTGAACATTGAACTTTTTAATTATAGCAGAGCGTTTCATATTCAATAGATGGGTTATTTTAATGCATATTTATGTGTCGATTTTTTTTTTGCTTTCAATATATAAACCATGATGATTTTTGTTTGGTATTTTAGGTTTTAGTTGTGTTTGCCGAAAATATGCCAAAAAAATACAAGATACAATGCCAGGTAAGTTTCATGATTTGATAGACATAGAAAGAAACTGTCCTATAAATATTTGACATAAAAATAATTGAGAGAAATGGGTCTCCCCACAGGAACATATTGATATATACCGAAAGTCATAAAACATTGACCAGACAAAACACCAGGGTTGACCTAATCTTGTCGAGAAAAATTTCTTAAAGACAACATTCGCATTTCTTATTTTCGAATTAGGTGATTTTTAAACACAAAATGCCCAACATGATGTGCAAAATTTTATCTTTTTCAGCTCGAAAGTTTAAAAGTATGTCTAAATGCCCACATCTTTTACCAAACAGATCATAAATGATTAAGTATAGAAATAAAATAATAATATTATCACCCATAGTATCGATATCAAGCATGTTCTTGCCTTCACCCAACATATAAAACCATGTCTGTGGCTCCCCCTTAACCGTATTTAGCAACAAATTTAACAACATTGAACAAATATGGGGAATGTAGCTTTGCTAAGGAGAAACCTCTCAACAGTAGCATTAGAACCAAAACTTAGGACACCCGAGAAATTAAGACATAGTTAAAGAGGAAAATCCGAAAAAAAATCGAAATAAGAAACTTGATGTAGTGGAAGGGGCAACAACAAAGTGCAAGCTTTTCCGTAAGTTAAAGATTTTAATAGCGAGTTTTCTATTCTGCAGTCAATTTCTGATGCAACAACTATGACACTCCAAATATTGCGTAAATGAATTGTTTATGCAAGACATATAGTTCATTTTAAAAAATCTTGAAACGATGTTTTTGAGTAAAATGAATTATGCATCATCCCTGCTACATGTGTTTTTGGGGTACCTCGACACATTTCACATACTGCAAATGTGCAAAATGTTTATTGCTGGAGGTAAACAAAACAGCTTTAAACGGTTTCGCTTACAGTATGCCATAGGCGATGGTTGTATTTGGAACCGTGTGAGCAAGTATAAATAGTAAAAGAAACTGCATACAAGAATATGGCGATAACGACGACTCTGTAAATAGACCTCATTTCTATGATTTTCAAAACGGACACTTTTTTCAAAACACCAAGTACTACGTAAGTCATCTCTTAGCTAATCTATATCGGACTGTTCACATACAACAGCTCGCTGTTAAAAAACAAAGATATATAAATGATATGGACAAGATATATCAGAATTGTTAATCTTTGATTTTTATTTATCCTAGAATGAGCAGTTTTATTTAGCACAATCTGGACCAAAAGCAGAAACATTAGAGGAATTACTGTTTGAATATTTTACTACAAACTTGCCGAACACCAGTGTAACTTTAACAACGCCATATTCATTACACTCGAGCTATCATTAATTCAGTGGTTGTATATTCTATGTTGTTCCGTTGACCACAATGTGCTGTATTTGTTCAGTTTGGCCATGAAGTAGTGATTATGCCAGTTGTGATAAATGATTTTTCGACAATATTTGTTGAATAATTATGAATGGGTATACTGAAGCAACAACTAAAGGCCTCTGGGAGCGAAAATTATAACACGGCAACACTTTGATGTTTTCATCCCTATTTAATTGTGCTATTTAGTGTGCCATTAAAAAACTTTAAAAGAGCCTGGGACAATTTTATGCAAGTAGGCAAATGTTTACTATATATTTATACTGTAAAATGTTAATATACAATCACGTTAGTGACCACCATTTTTTATTTAAAATGTGATATGCAGGTTTTTTAATGAAAATGAGGTGCATTATCTGTTTGTAAGAATACCACATGCAAGGTATTCCATTGATTTGCATGTTGTCATTAATATTCTTATGATATGATTTCCAAAAACATACAAATATGTTTGCATTAAAATGAAATATGTACTGAATATGTACTGAAAATTCAGGATCAAATATTAATTCTTTTACGCTGATATTTTCTGGTGTTTAAAAAAGGCAATGTTAGAATGTCAAGTGTTATTAATCACTGTGAAAGAACTCAGTGCTTGAAAAACTAAAGCTTTTATATTTTTGATTGTATAAACATAAATAATACTTTATTTGAAAAATGAGTTAATTAATGAAATCAATTTCAAATGGTCATTTGAAATACAATGTAACCTTTCTTGTCTAAAACTGTTTAAAAACGGTATGGGTTTTGCCTATTTCATCCTTAAACGGTATATATCGTTCCAACGGATTGTCAAAGCAAACTGGTAGATAATGAGAAAATGTGGGACAACGTTCCTATTTTTGAGTTACCATATATGGCATCGTTCATAATTTGTGTTTTTAGTTTTATATGTGTGTCATTTCCGTCTTGTTCGTGTTCTCCAGATTGCCGCCTCTGTTCACTTTCCCCGTTTGTCTGACCCATTGGTTTACTTTCGCCTCTTCTTGCTAAAGTGTAGATAAATCAATATTTCGATAAGAAAAATACAGGATTATACTAATGTGGTGAATGATATTACGCAATACACGTGTTTCAAGCGTGATCTCTCATCGGCAGCATTGAAAGACGGAGATCCAAACAAATTACGGATTCCAACTACTCATATCCTGGGATTAAAAACCCCAGTCATATCCAAACAAAACGAAATAGGTGAAACATTTGTATGCAAAATAAGATTGCTCCCCTCTTCCCATAAATGGTAAATTGGTCCACCTACACCATACTATAACTTATGACGGATTTATTTCCTTATTACAAATTTCAAAATTTGGCGTCTTTAAAATACAAAATGACCAATGTTGAATAAATATTAAAATTTGGGGTATGCTATATGTACATTTCAAGGAGTAACCTCACATTGGTAGCATTAGAAAGCAAAACATAGGAATTCACAGGTCTAAACATAGCAAAAGAAGCACCTAAATCCAAACAAACCGAAATGGGAAGCCGAATTGTACTCCGAAATCTACCTCTAACATCTGACAAGGTTACAAGGTTCTGAGGTATAGTGCTAAATTTTGCAGTTAATTACAAGGATTAAAAAACACCGACATTTTATAATTCATAACAAGAAAGACAAAAAAGTATATATAAATATAAAAACATATAAAAAGGTATAGAATTGCTTCTAGTTCCTGAGGTCTACCAAATATTTTCATTACAATTTGTGTTTGACATCAAGCTCAAATAAGAAATATGCCTGTAACTACAGCTGAAAAGTATTGTGAACGTATTAACCTTAAGTTCTGTGCTTTTGTGTGCTTAGAACATTGAATAAATTTTTACCGATTATGACAGTATGTGTGTGAAGTGTAAAAGGAGACGGATTGAAAGATTTGCTTTTGTGATATTTTTGCACCTTTACCACTAAATGCTATTTAGGTTTCTATATTATTTGTTAGCGGTTGACGTTGACTGTTTGATTCAGCGGTCGTAGCTCTAAAGGGCGATATTTTTATGTATAAGGTGCCAACCATTTATCTCTCGTCCAGATCATTTGTTTGTACGAAAATCATGCGATATATTTTTCCTTTTTTGAAGTTCCAACTCGTCAAAATTTATTATTATTATTATCATCATTATAATTATTTTGCCAATTTCAGAGAAGGATTTTTTGTTAATCCCAGCCCACATCCCCAACAAAAAGTCTAATGATTGATATATGACGGACACGGGACACCGAAGAAGTTTAGTTGTTGATATTTTAAAATGTCTTGTCTTTGATTTTAAATTACAGAACTAAATATATTATCAAAAAATAATTTTAACTATAGAAATTGATGCTTTTTAAATGTGCTTTCAAAAGTTGTAGGGTAAAAATAGTGCTATAAATTTTAAAATTTTCTTCACATACTCAGTTATTGACAATTAGCAACTGCTGATTCCTTTCTATAAACTCTCTCCAGTTATGCCTGCAGTTTCTTGTTTGTCTTACATGTAGTTCTTTATTGAAACTTTTCATATAGAATGGTATACCTATGAAAGTTCCTATGTAGACATCAGAATTTTCACTTTCGATCACTTTACTTGCTGAGATGGTGTGCTGTATTCTTTTTGGTTTTACTCTTCATTTTTCACTTTCCAAATTAACTTAGTTATTAACGTTATTTTTTTAATATGTGAACGGAAATAACGCCGGCCCATAAAAATAATGCAGCATTTAAAGGTAACTGAAAAATAAAATAGGGTCATACCCCTGTTAATCCGCAACAAGACAAGGTTTACTGTTAGAGCTTTGTAAAACGATTTTAAAGATAATGATGATGAGAAAACCGTTTATGTACAAAACTAAATAATTTTAAACACAAGAATGACCCAGTCAATCCTTATTTTTTTTAACATTTAGCGCGTCGAAGTCCGGTGTAGAATACCCATGAGAGAAGTCCAAAGCGTTGAAGAAGTTGGTTCTGTTTATAAAAAAAATGCTGGATTATACTGGATCTTGAGTTTGTCTGACAAAATTAATTTTCTAATTTTACTATATATCCCCATAAACGTACTATATTTTGAAATAGCTTGTGCAATGCTTAGTATCTAACTTTACTGTACCTATAACATATCAACGAAGTAATTTTTAAAATGTCATCAGCTGCTTTAATTTGTAATGCATTTGTGATTAAATATAATAATTGTCAATATTTTCGTTTATGTTCATTTTATAAGATACATTACCCATGTTAAAAAAATATGGAAAATTTAGGTATGCTATATGTACATTTCATATAAAATAATTTTTACATGATCAAGTTATTTGTTTTATTAATAGACCTACAGTCTGTAAACCTTGCTCCGTTTTTAAATTTCAAACCTTTATTTTACAATTATTTTATTAATTTTGTCAAGAACTAGAACCCAGTGAGCGTCCAATAAAATATCCAATAAGAGTAGTGCCATCAGCAGATACTCTACAGGAAAACAAAAACTGTTTCATGCGAGGAATTTACCATTGTAATTTTTGTGCCATAAAAACTATTAAATTTTCATTCAAAATTAAATGATATCAACCATTTATTTGTGTAAATTGTTGAAAGGAGATGAGAAAGAAATTTTGCAATTACACATAAAAGTTATATGTTACTCTATGGGTATTTACAGGGGTTTTCGTAAAAGACCATAAAGAGAGTTATCTCCCTTTTACATTGTAAATCCCCTAGAGACATTTTTGCTCCAGGTTTATTTACCAATGAAAGAGTATAAATATAAGAAAAGAAAATTCTGTTAAGAGTCGCCAAGATACATCTTTTTTGCAAAATTTTATTGAGATTTTAAAATATGATAACACTTTTTACTTTTGAAAAAGGTATTCCATGAAGTGCTGTAAACAGACAGCAGTTAGGACAGTTTAAATGTATAGGAATGGGATGCGGTTTTCTAACATCAACTTAACACAGTACCTTCCATTATTTACACTTGCATGATTGTGTTAAAAGCTTTCGCGTGTTTGAGCTCTTTGGTCTTATTAATTTTGGGGTACTGGAAGGTATGCTGGAAAGATTCACTTTCCTAAGTCTCCACTGATTGCTATCTTTATGTTTGACTCAGCAGCTTCCATAATGTCATGAAGTTTATAATTCATTAAGTACTTAAATGTAACTGAAAATTCATCACTTTGATCTTCCTATACTGTGGCACAATAATTAGTCAAGGTACAAAATCAACATTATGTACATGTCTGTTTATGTAACATTATTGGTGAATAGTATTTCTAAATATCAATTCAATATAATCCTGATATATTTGTATGAAATATCAAAACAAAATCATTGTTCAAAGGAATAGATAATTTACTAATTTTAGATAGTAAAATCTCTGATTTTAAATACTCATTCACGACGGGTGTTGCGCGCAAGACTGGATTGCTTACCCTTCCAGATTACCTGTTCCCACTCCTGTTTTGTAAAGGAATTTGTGGATTCCAAGCCTTTGTTCCTTTTGTTTTCGTTTTATCTTTTAGTTTGTTTTAAATTTGTCTTGTCTCTTTTGACTATGCGTTTATAGTCTCCCACGTGGGTACTCTACACTGAAATCCTAAGAAATGAAAGAGAATTTTATGCATTTTACATTTTACACAAAATTGATTGATTTTATATGATAATAATATGCAAAATTGCTTTAACTTTTTTAATCCGATTCAACAAAAATTACTGTTATACCACTTCCTTAATAAAAGAAATTCAAAGATACCAAGGGGCAGACAGAAATTGTTAAGTCGGAAGACAGACAAGACCATGACCAACAAAATGAAACGAAGACAAACATAGGATACACAATATAACACTGAAAACTAAGTCCAGTGTAGAATACCCATGCGAGAGATCGAAAGTGCATAGTCCAAAGAGACAAGACAAACGTGAAACAAACTAAAAGATAAAACTTGAACAAAAGGAACAAAAGCTTAGAATTCACTAATTCATTTACAAAACAGGAGTGAGATCAGGTGCTCATGAAGGGTAAGCATCCCCTGTCTTGCGCGCAACACCCGTCTTGGAATCCTAAATTTCAAATCCGGGTTAGCATCAATCCGAGAAGAGATCTACTTATTTTTGTATTACCAGTAACAGGTCCAGAACGAGTTTAGATACACTGATACCATATAGATCAACCAATTCGTGATGGCGACAATAAAAGTTTAGGAAGGACGACTTCAACCTTGATTGGATGTATCTCAGTTGTAGTAATTTATCCGACAACAACAATGCTCTCTTCAGAAAATCCTGTTAAATAAGTTTTTCTTGTTGACTCAGATATCCATGTTAATTTAAATGTAATTGAAAGTAATGGTTCATGACAGCCTATTTTTTTAATGTAATTCACCATTTAAAAATAAGGCCCATTACACATTACTATACAATTACTCCAACCTTTGCCACATTAGATTACATATTACCATTACCCAAAGCCTGTTTATAATGTTTGCAAAGTGTTACATTTCAAAGATCTCGCTAAATTAATTTAATTTTAAAGATTTGTCTTTCTAAACCTTCGCCAATTATCCTACGACTAATTTTGTTTTTTTAAATTCTCTTTTTCGGGTATATTATGATTTTTATTGCTTTTCTCTTTTTATTACTATTATGTAATTACTTTAATGGTTTACTTAAGTCATTCCTATTGGTTTGATCCCTACCTGTACGTCCGAGGTTTGATCCCTACCTGTACGTCCGAGGTTTGATCCATACCTGTACGTCCGAGGTTCGATCCCTATCTGTACGTCCGAGGTTCGATCCCTACCTGTATGTCCGAGGTTTGATCACGACCTGTATGTCCAATGTTTGATCCCTACCTGTACGAACGATGCACAGGACCAGAATCATACCTTTGACCATGACCAATTTTTTATTATTAGTTATTATTTTGTTAAAATTTTGTCTTCGAATTTTGCCTGGAACCCCTAACTTTAACCTCTAACAAGTAATGTCATTTAAAAAATTTATCAGCTCGCTTCAACAGCCCGTACAACGAAATGAATGGCGTTGTTCTATAACATTGGATTCCGCTGATAAGAAGACACCGTAAGCTTTCTGACGGTCCTATACTTTCTTGTGTGCTTCCCTCTGTTCAAGTGTTATTCCCGACATTCCCTAAAATTATAAAGTCTTTATTTAGGTAGGACTGCAGCGGCAGACATTTCGAAGGTTGTTTTTCGATATGCGTAGAGAAATAATATGACTCCCAACAACTCTAACATGTGTATTTTCTTTCAAAAAAGGTATTATTTAAAACAATTTTTACCTTCTGTACCCCTTCAACGCAGTAACATTTGGTAATTGAATATTTATTTTAAACATATGTAAAATGTGGGTTGTGCCTTTCCAGCCTTTCTTTTTAATAATTTATCATTAACTTTTGAAACGTGCCCTATTGAAAGTTACTCAAAATTAAAGTTTTATTTCACAATGCAATATCCTTTTCAATGGCTATTCACATTTTTGTTAAGGCTACAATACAAACACAACGGCTGAAGGATATAGTTTTTTTTTAATTTTGACATGCTACACTGCAACATGCCATCTCTCCATAAATCACAAGACACTGAGGATCAAATCTTCGGTACAAACAATCTTCGTTCTGCTGATCAGTTTTTTTTTTCTGGCTGTATGCCATTGAATTATGTTATGTTTGAGAGAACTAAGATTTCTATTCATGATTTTGTGGGGGAGGGGCGTCGTATTGTTTTAATCGTTTGCGACATACTTCGTGACTTGATTTAATCTTCCCATAATATTTCAGGATGTAGTAACACGGATTTAATTACTTTGTGTAGACACGTCACACATGATGTTAGATGTTTTACATTTTATACCATTTATTTATCTTCATGATGCATGATAATTTTGTTTTGTTCTATAAATTAAGCAAGTTATAAATGTCGAGATGGTTTTTAGATATAAACGAAAATCCAAAGATATGAATATGTTTAGATATATACTTGTTTGTTTTTAGTTTTATTTGTATATTTATATGTGCCGTGTTCCGTCTTGTTCGTACACTCAACATTGCCGTTTCTGTCTAGCCCTTCGGTTAGCTAAGGAGACATATACCGGTAAATTGAATAGTGAATATTAAGAATCTTCAACTTGTCCTAACAAGAAATCTTACACAAGAGGCATACTGTATATGTCTTTTTGGGGTTTATGGAGCAGGAGTTGTTTACCATTCCGGAACACCTGAACTCAACCTAGTTTTTGTAGGGTTCGCGTTACTCTAGCTTTAGTTTTCAGTGTTGTGCGCACTGTTTGTCTTTCTTTTCTGATTTTTTGTTGGTCATGGTCTTCGGATTTAACAATTTCTGTCTGTCCCTTTGGTATGTTTGAATCTTTTTAAAGGTGAGATTAAGATCAGGATTTAAGGTTATGTCTGGATGAAACAACCAGTAATGACTATAAGGTCATTAAAAGAAGTGATTTTCCTTTAATACAATATTTGTCCATCTTGCTACTTTCCAAAATTTGGCTAGAATGAACTTATTATATGAACACAAAAAATTGCGGTCGTATTATGGTAAGGTGACATTAAACAATGGGAACTCCATCCTAGTTGGCTTTAGCGAGACCTCGATATTTAAAATTATGTGTTTTGCTATATCCTTGACATTTAACCTGTATTTCTCCTTACAAAAAAAGCACAACACATAGCAGTGGAAATCGGTGTACAATGACAAATGATTCAGACTACCCAAAGTTCACTTGACTTCAATAGCTAAGGATCAAGTTTAGGCAACTATCCTCCAATTTCAATGTTCGTCTCTTCTGTTCTTTACAATTGGACAAATATGTTTATGTTAGAATTATTTATAGACTGAAATTATTAACCTGCCTACAAAGCATTTAATTGATCCTTGACACTAATTCGGTACCTTTGTTTTATCAAAAACCTCACATGTCCACGTGGCTTTGTTTATTTCTGGACACTATTTCTGTACCTTTGATATGATCAAAAACCTGTCAAAAATATTAAATAATTCCTGTGCACTATTTCTATACCTTAGTTTTATCAGCTATTAACAGCAGACTATAAACATTTGTTTTGCCTAGAACTGACAACCAACCCTTGACCTTCAGAATTTAAAATTATTACTGCATGTTTTGTCTATAAAATACAGGTTTACCCATGTTGAACAAATATTTGAAATTAAATTATGCTAGACCAATGGAAATTTAATTTATGCTACACAAGGAGTTAATAGAAATACAAAATAAGAGGTCAGAGCTAGAAAAAAACTAGATCTCAGAAAATAGAAGGGCTTTTATTAATTGGCACAAGAATGGTGAAAATGTATTGAGTATTTCTGTAATTTGGAGAAAAAAATTTGAAAACATCATTGTATGTGAACTTATTGCTACTGAAGGAAAAAACTTGACATATACCGATATCCTGTTTGAAGAAAAAACTTTTTTGAAAATTTTTATTTCAGTAGAAATCTGAATTGTGATGACAATTTTTTTCTTCAATCATAATGTAAAACTCACAGATGAACAAAAAATATGTGTGAGGGAAATCTTACTTTTGGACAGTGTGCTCAAGTACTAAAACTTTTGCAAAATTGGAAAAGTCCAGGTTCTCATGGTTTTTTTTCTGTAGATTTCTATAAATTTTTTTGGAAGGAAATTGGACCTGTAGTGATTTTGTTATGAGAACGGGAAGTTTTCACAATTTCAAGACCAGAATGTCATTTCTTGCATACCTAAAAAGGGGAAAGACAGGAGGTATATGAGTAACTGGCGGCCAATTAGTTTATTAAATACAGATATAAAAATAGCATCAGCAGTTGTTGCACATCGTATCAAAAAGTTTTACCCTTCATAATAAGTGATACCCAAACGGGAATTATCAAAAATCGTTTTATTGTATTTTAATTTTGGAACATCTATTTTTAAATGGTTTGAAATACTTCATATTTTTGCAGGGTTTGTTTCTCGTGCTGTGTGGATGCGGTAACTTGAAGTGTATACCCTTATATTCTCACAGTTATGGAGTGTTTGTTCGTGCGAGAGTTATACCACATTACCCATTATTTATCAACGATTAATTTCAGTCCCTTTTTTGGCCTATACGACATGTACGAAGAACTCATACTTCATCTTGATTTGCCCTGTATTTGTTCATTTGTTGTTTTTGACTTAGTCTTTTTCTGTCGGGCTTTTAATTACAGGATTTGTTTGAGTTCTTTGACTGCACCTCAGACTTATTTGAATCTTTACTGATTTGTGACTCTTATTCTTTCACACGATTTTCGACCTTTCTAATTTTTCAATTATAACCATATTACTTATTATGATTTTAAGGAATGGCAATATATCTACAAATACCTTTCTACAGACATGCACGTGCACTAAAAACCATACTCCCAACATAAATTTACCTGTTTTGAATCAAATATTTACCAGGCTTCCTAAACCGGTTCCAAATTCAAACTAAAAAATTTCCACTTTTAACAATTGTGTCTAGGCGAGTTAACACCACTGCAGCCCGCATACTTAAGAAAAGTGTACGTGGATATCCAAAGATATATTCGTACAATGCCCCAAAATGACAGACGTGTCAGCGATTGACAAAATATAGTACAGTCAAATGTTCAGTTGACGGTAGAAATTTTTCACTTATATTTTCATCAGATATCACCTGAAAAGTTGTTCAAATACAACCCGGACAATCACATAAACAATTCTAGAAATCATGTAAAACATCAAAATTGGATTGGATTAAAAGATTTCAAACAGCTTACGCTCTCGGTCTTAATGATAATATTGTGGAGAAAGGGAACATCTATTAACCTTATGGACATTGTCGACATGAGAAAACGTAACTTGAGGTCTCATAGGAAGCGAATAAATCGAAACAAACGTGCTAAGCAACGCATCAATTATTCGCTCAAGAAACTACTTTTAATATTTGAAAACAATGGTAGACATCAGTTGTTGGGTAAATTGGGAATTATATGGTAAATCATATGATATTTTCAAAGAGAGCCAAAATATTTCGTATTATAGTCCACTCCACGAGGGTTCACGGATAAAAACAGGTTTTTGTTACCATAGACTGTTCCCTCGTATAGATAAACCGGAAACGATTATCACGACATTTTTTAATTATTAAGTACATCAACCGAGGTATTGATTTTATGAACTTATCTAGTAAATATAATGACACAACCGTCAAAATGTTATTCCTCATATTTTGATGACATCGAACCACCCATTATATCTTATAGTTATAAAAGATCTAGTAAAACTATAATCTAAATTATATATTATTCATGGCAAGATTGGTAATTGTTGGATCTGTGTTGGGTCATCGCTCTGTCCAGCTATAGTCCAACATACAAAAATTATGTGCTTATTATAGTTTTGTGTCAGTTTCTCTCACAATAATTGTTATGAAATGTTCATAACAAGGAATGGGAATTTATTGTTATAATGATGTTTGTCCATGGAATAGTATTAAATAAGAACAGAATTAATTGTTTTATGGTTTGTTATAACGGTTTGAATGTTCTGTTAATAAGTTAGCACTTTTTATTATTACGATTTGTCAACATTGGGCCAGCAAAACATGATACAAAATTGAAAAAAAATGACAAACCATGTAGATAAATTTTATTCAGATTGTGATATATTAATTAAAAACAAATATCGATTATTCTATGTTGCTTTCTAAAGATAAGATAACATCTTTAATTCAATCTGCTCTATGAGATTCTGATTATAATAAATGCAGCAAGAAGTTTCTTGATCTGTTTTTATACATGCACATGACCTCTGACCTACGGCTGCTGTGTGCGGCACCGCACCTTTTCCTGCTTCGTCAATGGTAAAGAGTTGTGAAGAACATTAAAGATACATTGTATATATCAAAATGTAATTTATTTTTAATATATGGTCAAATATTTCGTTTTGTTGTTTTGTTAAATCAAATCTGTATAATTTTATTCTTTCACTTTTCCAGTTTATCTCAAGCAACACATCAAATTACTTTAGTACATGTTGGCAAATTATATTCACAATGAAAAAAATAGTGTATAGAACTACGCAAATTATACCCGTTGAAAATACTATTTTTGTAACATTTTTACTTAATACAAATCTTGTCACTTGTGCAAAGTCTGGACGTCTGGAGGATATTTTGTCATATGCATTGTCAAGAACAAAAAACACAATTGTATATTGAGAAATGTGAAATACGAAAAATGTTAGTTCAAAGTTATTTAGGTCAACCAGGAATCCAATAAATGCAGGGGATATAAATTTGGTAATATGCACAGATACTGCTTTCGATCTGCATTTGCTTTATCTAAATTGATTTATCGATAAATAAAATAAAGAAAACCGTCATACATGATTAACGTGATAGTTTTTGACTGTGTAAACTGACTATCTACGAAAGTTGACTTTTTAGAAATTACCGAATTATTTATTGTTCCTTTATGTTTTTGTCGAAACATATCGAGTATACATATCACAGCTCATTCGTTACTCAAGAGCTTGTGATATATATAGCGACTTCATAGATAGAGCCCGGTTCCTGACAAAAAAAAACTGCTCAATCAAGGGTATGTTGTGCCTAAGTTACAGTCATCCCTCTTGAAGTTTTATGGACGTCATCATGATTTGGTTGACAGGTACGATAAAACCGTGTCCCAA
>JAULBM010070803.1:0-10078 GCA_032357055.1 Geukensia granosissima | reverse complement strand
CAATTTTGTATAATTAGGGACATATATATTTATTCTGTTATATACATCCCTGGTATAATATGGGAAAAAAGTTATATTCATCTAATTTTCATGGTTTTTTTAACACAACCAGAAAAGAATTTATTGCACTAAATGTAGCTGTTAACACTTTGCAATGAAGGTCCAACTAGGTCTCCATTGCCATTAATGCAAAATTACCAAATTGTATAAATGTATCTTCAAAGGTTTACATTAGAGAAGATAATATAAATCATGTTAGATTTCAAAAACAAAAATTAATTCCGCAATAAACATGCTTTCTTCTTCAACTTTTTCTTTTTAATTATTTTAAACAAATCTCATTATGGAGATGGATTTTAGTTACATTTCATCTTTGAGACTTTTATTTTAATGAAGATTCTGTGATGACACATTAAAATCATTACATCTTAAACATTTTTGTTGAAGATCATACGTTCTGTACATTGGATAGTATATAAAAAAAACAAATTATTTTCATGGTTTTTATTCCAAATGATAACTCATGAAAAATGCTACATAAGTAAAAGTTACTCCAAGCAGTTATCAATTTTGGTAACAAAAATGTATTTAGCGGATGAGAATTTTTTATTTAAATATGTTTTTTGGCATTTGATTCCTCTCAATGAGAACTTTCAGTTGCAATTGGGCAGATTTTCTTTATTCCCTACCTGGCTACCATTTTAGAGTAAAACGGTGAAAAGGGTGGGGGGGGGTATGGAGAAAATTTCATGAGTTTGTTTTTCATCTGATTTTGATGGTGTTTTTTCCAAATTAATCCTTATGAAAAATGCGACAAAAGTAACACCAGTTTTGAGCATAATATGAATCAAAGTGATCCCTTACCCAGTCATATATTAATGTGTTTAGCTGAGTCTAGCAAAATAATGTATCCATACTTACCAAAAGGTTCATTTGTTTTCCTTTGTCCTTTCACATGTCACATGCGTTTAAAAGCATTTTGCAGGAGACAAGAAATTTGTATTCTTCATATATCATTTTAGGTCATTGGTACTATAGTATAGACTTAGGTTGGTAGTCCTTATTTTTAATGTAAACTATCTGTGTTTATCCAGTTTTGATGAAATAGAGCAAACCAAACAATCCAAATAGTATTCATCTTGACTCGGCTATCAATTTTCGAGATATAAGAGGTAAAAAACGACCACTCGAAAACCTTATTTTAAATTTCTCATCCAATTTTGACATTTTTTCCCAAAATTATTACTTTGGTAAAATGAATCAAAAGTTATTCCAGGCACTTTTGATAGCATTTAAAATAGGTTAAAAGGACAAAAAATTAAAATTTTCAGGGATCAGGTAAGAAATTTTTGTTTTTACCCCCGCCCCCACGTTAGCAGCAAGTGGGACCGGGAAAGTCATCCACATCATGATTCATGTATAATGGTAGTTTCTTAAGGATTTCGGGATGGAATACACATACATAGCAGTTTTGGCATAATACTTTGCCTTACCCTTATCAAGAAAATAGCTAATACTACCTTTGCTACATAGAAATTGCGATGAAAACACATCAATCCGCTGTTTTCTACTCCAGTTGAAATCGAAAGTACAAAACGCGCGTAATTGCATACGTCATTTTGGAACTTGTCGCTGATTGTATAACGGATAGTTACGAATATTTTCGAAGACTACGACGAATAAAAGATCCCCGCTGTTGCTAGGAGATAAAAATGGAGAGTTTTACAATGGAAAATCCCCGTAAGGATCGAAAAGCGGCAAATTCAAAGGTAGTACACGGAGCAAACATTTCTACAACACGGAAAATACAATGGTTGGACCTCAATGCTCAACATTTCGTCATTTTTTTTCTCAGAATTCAAGACATAAGAAAAAAATAACACTTTTTTGCGTGACACTAAGGTGTGACTTCGAGTATAGGCAGGCCGACACTAGACGACTGACTTAATCGACACTTAGGACGTCAGCCTATTCATTAAAGTGTGAATTTCATGAATCTACGTTGAGGAAACGTCCGGACAATATAATCTATAAGCGTTAAATATTTCTAATTAGTTAGTTGACATGCACAATTTGTTTCTGCACTCGAATTTCAATTGGTATGAAGAGGGGGGTAGGAGGGGGTCTGATCCCGGAATCCCGATCTAATTTTGACAAAATCCCGATATCCCGAATTTAAATGAGAAAAATTCCGAATACCGATAAATAATACGGTCCAGATATGATGTGACCTAAATCCATCTGCTGAAACGCAAACCACCATGATAAATGATACATGTGCAAGTACAACTAACTGAAAATAACTGTCCGCATTATTTTAGAATTCTTTTTTACTTTTGTGAAGCAAATATAAAAAAATCCCGATTTCCCGAGTGAAATTTTATGAATCCCGGATCTCATTATTGTATTTTCCCGTAATCCCGATGTAAAAATACAGTTCATCCCGAATCTCGATACTAATTTTTCCCGAAATCCCGGAGTCTAATGGTGCAAATCACGAAATCCCGAACCTAAAATTGTCCAATCCCGGCGTCCCGAAAAAGGTCCTACCCCCCCTCTGTAAAGGTGGAAGATGTCCCTTTCAACTTACCCCCTCAGAAGCTCAATTTTGCACCCCTAAGACGCTTCCACCCTTATTTTTTGCCGAAAATGACCCCTCAGAAATGCCTAAATAACCCCTCAGATGACATCTTCCACCCAAATTTGCATTTTCGGGACCCCTAAGAAGTACATTTTGACCCCTCTAAGAAAACATCTTCCCCCCCTTTTCAGATATTAAATGGAATGATCCAATCTTATGTTTTCTTACGACATATGAATTTGTTGTTCCAGTGTTAAACTTACGATATTTATGACGTCACAATCGACGCTGTAAACCACGAAAACCCATAGCTCGAGGATAAGAACAATCAGATTTAACTCTTAATTTCCTGACGTTAGTCCAAGATAATTCCGCAACCGTCAACGGCTTTCTCGGGGTTCTGTATCTTTATATAAATGGCACTTGTTTCTATCCATGCCCAGTCCGTGTCAAACAATTTATACTGTTTGACACAGACCGGGCATTGGGTAACTGGAGAACTCAAACAGACTCGGACCATACCAGATTTGGACTACAGTCAATAATCACTTGTAATACAAGGTCTTATATTTCATATTAAGAAAGAACAACAATAAAAAGAGTGATAAAATGATAAAATCTGATTATGACATCTATTTTGTAAAGTTTAATTGTATGATTTAAAAAAATACACACTATTGTTTAACAAGCTCAAAATCAGTTCTGTAAAATGTTTGTCTGAAATGATGCATACAGGGCTTGACATTAATGGTAGTCAGATTGCCCGGGACAAGTGAAAATAAACTTCGGGCTAGTAAACATCGTGTGTTGCTTGTCCGATCGGGAAAGTGAAAAAAATATCGTTAAGCAGTTTGTAAAAACATTACTCCAACAAGAAATCTTGTTTTTTTGTTTTTGTTTTGAATACCAACTTTTTGATGCCGAAACGTCACCTTCATGTTTCTTGTTTCGCGTTTTTCCCCTATCCAAATATAGTGCAGAATATTTACTGACCAATCGGAATCAACTACCTAATATAAATCGACCAATCACAAAAGTTGTCCCTATTTTTTGGTAGCTGATCACATCATCACGAAGTGGAAAACGTGATCAGTGAAACATGTTAATAAGTCGTGTTATGTTATTTATTGCCGCATTCTTTGTATTGTTCAATTAATGTTTGTTTTATTTAAAGATATTTATAAGACTTTGCTTGAAAACAAATGCATACAGCATATTAAAAAAATATTTGTAGACAGAATTTTTTGTCTGGGGAAAAAGAGTACCTTAATGAACTACAGATCTATAACTTAACAGTTGTGCAAATGTTTCCTGCCACCATCAATCAAATAAATAAATACATCATTTAGTTCGAACCAGTCATTTATTCAATAAAATAAATGAAAATAATATACATGGATGGTGAATGGTTTCTGCATATGACATTGAAGATTGTGTGGACTACCAGTTAGTCAATTTTACATAAAATATATTTATTGGATAGCATACACATCAGCACAGAGCTACTCAGTAACTGCACTGACTTTTTTACTATTTTAAAGTATTTTTGCTTCGGATCATGCTGAATTGAATTAACCGCTGTTGATATTGGTTTGGGCAAGTACTTGTTGCTTTCGGACAACTAAATTTTCATGGTTACTTGCCCGAAGGGACAAGTGGTCAAAAAAGTTAATGTGGAGCCCTGAACTTTTTTTACATTGTGAAGATGCCTGAGTGGTCGAGTGATCTAATTAGTTGTTTTAAACTTACCTATACAGATCACTGTAGCCTATCATCTATATGTTGTGAGTTTGCGCCTGACTTTGAAACATATAAAAAAAGTGTGCCTTCAACTCACAGTGCACGTAATAAAGTTTGTCAGTTGCCTGCCGAAGTTGGTAGTCCTCTCCAGCTTTCTCTACTAGTCAAACTTACAGTCGCAATATGATTAAATATTGTAGAAAGTAGCATTAAACACCAAACAAACAGTCACATTGTGAAAATAAACAGTTTTGTATTAAATTACAAGTTGATGAATAGTAATTCACTCTTCAGGATTCATACACATTTTTCACAACAAAAATCAAGGACTTTTCAAGGACTTTTAAGTCATAATTTTAAGTTTTAAATTATCACTGCATTTTTCAACACTTCCATTTTGTTAAAAACATGCACACAACTGTCATCATAAAAGAGCCCCTGAGGGTGGCTGAGGCATAGAAATAGGCCTTTCTGTTTTTATGGCTGCAGGTAGTAGTCCTGCCTATGGGGAATCTGTGGATTGAGTAGGAAGTATAAACCATTGGGGTAGCTGCCATTAAGTAATTCAGTGCTTATTTTCTATGACAGGAGGCAGAGCTCCTTATGGAGGGGCACCAGTTGATTGGTGACATGTATAATTTCTTAACCGTTCTTCAGAGGTGATCAAACAGTTGGTCTCTTTTGGGTGAAATGTCATGCTTTCAGGGCAATAGACTGTCAGTTACCTGCCCAAGGTAGGTGGTTCCCTCTGGGTAATCCGGTTCTCCATCAGTAAACTGACCGCCACAATATGACTGAAAGATTGTTAAAAGTAGTGTTAAACCCCAATCAAATAAACATTCAATCTCAGGGCAATAAAGAACCCATGCAAACAAATCCCAATAAGGGTTTGCAAGCATGGCAAGTAGCCTGTTGCTTAGGCTTCATTTCTGGCCTCTATAAATTTGTCCGAACATTTAATTTCCCTGCCCAACACGAGCACCAGCCCTTTATTGTTTGCTACATTGTTTAATTTGTGTCTGAAAATGCATAGAATACTTGCCACTTGAAGCTAAGCATCATTCTGGCCGCCTTCCAAGAAATGTTTTATGGTAACACATATTGAATTTCTCTTCCTTTTTTACCAGGACAACTTTAGCAAAATAGCCCGTAAGTAAAAATCAAATCTTCTGTTGTAGAAGACAGTTTCAACTTACACAGTGGTATTTTTTATACTTCTTATTACAGGTCCCCATCCTGAGCCTCCACTGCAACATGACGCCATGATTTTCAACTGAGGGTTCTGTCGACGCATTATGGGTATAACTCTTCGAAATATATCTGCATGGCCTTGAGTAGCAGGAACTAGTCTGTTGAATTTATCATTGGAAATTGGAATGAAAATAACATGGGAACAAAGATTTGCATCAAGTCCTGGGGGCATAGGATTCTTGTCTGTTGTGTTCAAGCTATAAGACATCGGATAGTAACAAACTGTCTTAAATGTAGAATTTGTTCTTGGTAATTTAAGATCCTCTTCTTCATTGTTATTTTCAAACTCAATAACATTACTGCCCTTCATTCCTTCAGCTACAAAATAGAGCATGTAGACTAAAACCAAAGTTTCAAAGGAGTACGTTTTCTCTCTCAAAAATAAAGTTTAGTACCAAATTGAGGTTTCACATTTTTTGCAAACAATAATATCATATATTTAGGACTTCATTAATCTTTTCAATAACAGTTGTCAGATAACATAATTTTTTACCACTCAAACTTGGTCTGAAAATGGGAAAACTAACAAATAAGCCAAAATATGTCTATTTTATACTTGCTTCATGTTGCTTATTTCAGTATTGGCTGCAACCATGTTACATTTCCATTATTAATAACATTATGTAGTTAAATGAGCAAAATCATATACCCGTATATGTTAATATTTTCGTTTGTTTGTTTGGTTGATTAGGGTTTAATGCCACTTTCAACAATATTTCAGTTAGATCACAGCAATGAGAGAACCACTGACCTTGGGCAGGTTACTGGTAAAACTTATCATATGTGATGCAAGTTAAAAAGAACCTTTTTGGTGTTACATCATGCAGACAATATGTTTAGAGCCAGAAGCCTTCCAAAATCATGAAAAATATTACATGTTCAAAATTCTAGTAAATTTAAGTATTTGAATGACATCAGAAACTGAAGCACATGCAGTTTTATATATATAAAAAAAATTAATGACATATTTAGAGAATTTTTTTTTCTATTAAAAAACATTTCTAAATTAATCATACAACGGTTTTTTATGATGTGCAAATTTCTGGGACAAAAACAAACTTTACTGAACCTTCTCTAAATAAAGTTACTTAAAATGTTCCCACTGTTTAGAAAGGTTCCACATTTGATTTTTTCAATTTGATTATGTTGATATTGATATGGTTCCCAAATCTGTAAAATTACTAATGTTTACAGAAATTAAAAAGCAAGATTAGAGTTCAGTTCATAATAAGTCTTAATTTATGAACAGGGATTTATATAGAGAATCTTACAATTGGTAGCCATTGGTAATTATATTTTTTACAATAAAGATAATTAAACATTCAATTTCGAGCCTTGGCAAAAAAAATATGATAATCAATGTTTTAACAATTGTTTCTCTTATTCTCCAATGGAATAATTTGCTGTTTTATGTAAAAATGTTAATGTTGAAAAAAACATCTATACTCTATGTTTTTTGTAAAGTGTGAATTTTGAGCTATATCAAATTATATGTGCATTTCTGTCTTTGTATTTATTTTTAATCAAAAGAAAGAATTATTCCACAGTTAATGGTTATGTTTTACACTATGCAATGACGTTTTACATACTATTATCTGCCCCTGAATTTCTCTACAAGATTTAACACTGAGGGTCGGCCATCTTCATTTTGGCAGGGTCGCTAAGTTTGATAAAGTTTTTCTAAAAACTGCACATTCCTTTTGTTTTGCCCTTCTCTTACCATTCTACACTGTATAAGAATAATGAATTTAAAATTTCCATTCAAGTACGCCTCAAACAATTTTTACATATAAAAATAGGAGATGTGGCATGATTGTCCATGAGACAGCCACCCACCAAGTGAAAGTAGAATTTTAACTTTACATGTTACAGGTATCTTGTTCTAGTTCAATTATTTAACTATCACGCAGTGTTGACAACATGTACTCCCGGTATCACACTAGCGGGTGCCAAGACACACTTCTGGCAAACATATTGCTGATTTTCCAATGTAAAATTATGTAGAGAAACAAAAAACTCGACACAACTTTAAATACACTGTGATTGCTAAAAGATATTATTGCAACTTGTTTGCACTTTTTTCAGTCTACAAAATAAATATTATTTTATAAGAATGCAACAGACAGTAATTCTTTCATAAACTTTTTACCCGTTTCAACGAACCCTGACATAGAGTATAAACTAAAATTAGTTTTGTCATCAAAGTCTGCTAAATTATGAGTGGCATTCATAATCAGTGCATGTGGATCAGTTGGTAAGCACTTTGTTTTTAAATGTCAAATGGCATAAAAATGGCATAAAAATTAGAGAATTTTCAGTAATCATAATTACCTTAATAAAAATCATTTACATGTTCATTAATAGATTGGGAACATTTTAAGTAACTATACTTGGAGAAGGTTCAGTAAGGATGGCATAAAAATGGCATAAAAATTAGAGAATTTTCAGTAATCATGACATCCTTAAAAAAAATCATTTATATGTTCATTAATAGATTGGGAACATTTTAAGTAACTATACTTGGAGAAGGTTCAGTAAGAATCGTTTTTGGCCCAGAAATTTGTTTTTTACTCGAAAAAAAATTGTCTAAATATGTCGTTAAATTTTTTTTAAATGTTCATTAGACTCATTATAAACTCCTTCAGTAACAGAAATTATTCTTCCCCTTAAAAATCTTGGAATCCCCTATTTTTTTTCTAATACCTTCATTCTCATTTTTTTTAACATTATTTTGTGAAAAAATACTCATACCATTAATAGAGTGTAGAGATATAATCCGTCTTACACACAAAGTCAACAAGATCAGCTGTAAAAGGTCCATTCTGTGAATTTGTCTATTGAAGCCAGCTGTGATTTTTCTGAAACAGAAGTAAATAACATTAATTTAATATACTCGCACTTTCTAGAGTTGATGGTAAAATGCTTGGGTAAAGAAATACAATATAACCATTTTCCTGTGGCATTAAAAAAACCTAAGACACTGCTTTTTCCCTTTTGCCCAGGAATTTAAAATTTGGTCTCACTGGTAACCCAAGGCCAAATATAGTGGGTCTAGGTATAACAGTTGTTGAGAAATGGACTTGAGCGTAAAAAATTTACAAAGTCACTCAACCATTAAAATAAGGACATGGTCAGATCACATAAAGCATACTGGCAAGTACTCACCAAGATCTAACTACAGACCAATTATAGTGAGTCTAGCTATAAGTATAACACTACAGCTGCTGCCTTTGTAAGTGGGGCAAAGATGCTGCAAAAAAACTTTGGTAAAGGACCATCCGACATGCCCCAAGACCAATCCTCAAGACATACCAGAGTCCAGTTGCAATCTGCCTCAGTAGTTGTTTCTAACAAGGAGATTTTTTAGTTAATTTCCAAATGGATTCTTTATTTAACTAAGTTTGGTTCTTGTCCCCATCTTGGATGTCAGACAGGCATGTTACACCTATTTATAAAAGAGGCCCATCCCACCAAAGTTTGGTTGAAATTAATTGGCTAAGTGGCTTCATGCAAACTTCTTTTAAAAAATAAACCACCTCACTCAAGTTTTCTCCCTCTTACAGCAATTTCATTAGTCATCCTTTTAAGCAACTTAAACTTAGCTTTCATTACATGGAGAAACATGACAGAAACCATTAGTTAAGCAGGAGTTGGTAATCCTTAGGAACACAAGAACTCACCACTAGATTCATTTATATTGTAGTCTGTGGCGCTCTTGCTTTATCAGTCAGGGAACTGACTTGAGCAAGATGGTGATTTTCTGACTTGAATAATTCAGTAAAAAATCTACTGACCTAAATAGGTCATTAATAAAAGTTGTATGTAAGCAAAATATTAAGTGATAACAGGAATATATGATGATAATTAGCACTGATTGGTCACCCTAACTTGGATCTTGACCTTGGATTTAGGTCAATATTAAGCTTTTGTGGCAATAAAAAAAGTCTGCCTTTCTTATGTAAAAGATGACTTTAGTCAAAAAAGTGTCTTAAAAGGTGACCTTTATGACTGTGCTCCCACTCTAATTGGTCAAGCACCCAAATGAGAGTTTATGCTATAATAAGAAAAATATATTCTGAATCTACTGGTATGAAAATTACATTTATTTGCATGTAAAATAGGAGGCATGGATTTACAGCCCAATGATTGAGACTGTTGTTTTCTTTCATAAATATTAAAATATCAATATATTAAAATATATTTTTCTCTTATGAGAGTTACATCCAGAAAAACTGAACATCAGTTCAATTGATCAACTTAATGTGTTCAATAACCATTTGTCCAAATTGAGGAAAATGTATAAATCTCACAATGGACCCTGACTTGACACTAGCCTTGCAATGGATCTCAGAATTTCTTAAGTAAATTATATATTTATATTTTATATAAAAAGTTAGTTTAGTTAGCTCAAAACTTTTATACTTTTGTGTAAGGCCAAATAAAATAATATGTATGGTTCCCGTCACCTCTTTGAAAAAAATAGGGTCGGTAGGTAGGGATTTTTTT
>JAULBM010070792.1:0-10079 GCA_032357055.1 Geukensia granosissima | reverse complement strand
TAGATTTCCGGGATCTGCAACATTGATTGGCCGACCAAATGAACTGTACAATACATTTTCTGGTGTTCTTCTGTGTGAGATATGACAGCCGATTTCAATTGTTGTGTAGTTCTATTATTATGATAAAAATACAAAAAGAATTCTGATATAATTATGTGAAAGCAGGCATTGCGTATATTCACTTCTAAAAATATTGAAAATACTAAATTAGTCAACACATCACTATCGTTCTTTTTTTTATAAAAAATCTCAAAGTTTACATATTAAAATGAACTGTATATTTAATCTAAGGATAAATCGTCTTCAGCATCGACTTTAAAACCTGCTTGTGTTAAAAGTAAAGATGAAAGTATTAATGCAACATCATGCTGCTTGACAGTGTCCTTGTCTTTTTTATTTTCTTCCAATGACATGTCCGAATTACCTTGTATATTTGTCTCTGGTTGAAGCATAATGTGGTTTCTGATCTCTTGTTGGTTGCTTACATTTGGATGTTCGTAGTCATGGCGTTCCGATTCTTCAACGACAACTAGAGAATGGTAAGGGTGCAGATATTCTCCATTGTCTTCATTTCTGTCTATTTCTTCTATAGGTTCACTAGATGTACTTCTATTATCAAAATTCATTTCGTCGTTGTGTGTTATATCGTTCCTTTCATTTACCTTGCTCTCGTCAACAAGATGATATACATGTGGCAAGTCAGTTTCTTCTCTGTCACTGCTTATGTCTGGGATTGTTTGTACAACGTTGTTTACTGAATATGAATATATTTTCTTTGTTACAAAAACTACCATTATTACTGCCATAACAATACCAACAATACCGTATGTTATAATCTCTCTATAAGATAGACCTGCAACGAATAAAATGTGGTTCAATATGAATTATAAATTTTTATTGGAGAGAAATGAAATAATACTATTTTATACATGTTATGCAAATCTTTACATTCAATTTAATGATCAATTCCTTTGAAATCTATGTTCTATGTGGTGACGAACTTAAAATAACTGTTTTTTTTTAAAATTCAGTTGTGACATCTATGTCTGTCTTGAAAGAATTTACTGGCTACTTGGAAAGTAAATAAAAACTGTGGAAACTCATTATCGGCAAGCTGGAATAGTTTTAAAATATTCATGTATTGTGTATATGAGCTATTTTATATATTAGGATGTGCTTCTTTACTTGATTGCTCTACACGGTTGTAGCCTTCTAAATGTATTTATTGCATTCATATTTTTGTGAACTGTTTACAAAAGAAACAGCGAATTTTAAACACAAAATTACCTCTTAAATTTGTGTTTATTTAAACGTTATTTTGTATTTATTTTATTGACAAAATCAAAATAGTAAAATAATGTGTATGTATTTGTCTTTTTAAGTTATATAATTGTATGATTTACTTTACCATGCGACATTAAACTCTGCGTCTTCAATGGTAAGTTTGTAGTTATGCTAAGGTCGCCTAAAATTTAAATAAAATGTTTCTGCAGTTTTCAAAACGTAAATATTGTAGTGAGAGGTTCCAAGTATCCTGTTTTTGTCCAACAAGAAGTCAACTATGCAGAAATACGAGTCAGTAGAAGTGAAATGTGGTGTTTCTAGTTTTGGTCACCCAAGTGACCATGAATGAGATGACTTTTCCTTGCAGAGTTTTTTAATGTATAGACATGTTTAAATGGTTTTTTATTATTCCGCTACTGGTGGTCATCTTAAATTTTGGTCGAAATCACAAAAACATTTCGGATGGCAAACTATAGGATAAATATTCCCGATAATATTACATCGGCCCAATGGTTTAAAAGGAAAAGAAATAAAATTGAATATATGTCAACGGGCCTCGGATGACAAATGATGAAATGGCTATTACAGACATTTCTTCCAAGTTAGCTTAAAAGGTATACGCACAACATTTGAATTATGACGTTTTGAGTTCTTGAATAAGGCAACTTATGGATGTTTGTATTTTACACGGTTTGGAAAGCTGTCTCATAGAAAATCATACCGCAAGTCTATTTTCTATATTTTTGAAGTTCATCTCAAAATATCATTACCTATTAGATTTGGTAATTTAGATCTCGGAATGTTTCTATTAAGAGCCTTGTCTTTTAAAGTAACTAATGATGCATCATTTAATCAATGTACTTGTAGAGGTAGTTTATTTGTCTAAATTTCAACAATGTATAAGCCCAGCCTGTGTCTTTAATAATGCCAGCAACTGCTACTGTTTTTCAAACTTGAGTTTATTTTCGATTTATTTGTGGATCCATACATATTAATGTTTTTGTTTCCATTTTATTTTACATATTCGTGCGGATTTCTTGTCACACTTACATTTTGCACTATCATTCGTCATACAAAAATCAGTCTTATATTCTCTTTTGCCTTTAACAACTATTAAAATAATGTCAATTTGCTTGGTATCTGTACCCTGCTAAGCGTTTTAGACTCCTTGATATTTACCTCATATTATTTCGGTCCTATATTTACCTCTTATAAGTATATCTAATGAAGAATTGTGATTCTCATCCATGCTTTTGCTTGCTGTCTCTGTAAAATATAGATTGACTCAGTTAGTTTATGAAAAATCCGTTTATATTCTTGGAACGTTGTACCCTACTAGAGTGTTCGACTGTTAATGGAAGCATTATATACAACTGAAATATCAATAGTTCCCACAGTATACTTTTCATCATTCATGTAGCCTAAACTTTAAATATAAGATATACTATTTTTAGTGGGTAAATACAATACATTTGACACGCTTTTTAAACAATTATTATAATTTTGACACATTTTAACTAACGCAATAAATCTGTTGACTGTAGATCATCTTACCTGATGACGTAGTATTATTTTCAGAAATGCCTGTTGTCACCTTTGGCACTGTCAATAGATAAGTTTACAAATTTCACGTAAGAGAGTTCAATAATTTAGCAATCAATACATGAGATAAATGTATTTGCCTTTAAATTTTCCCGAAATCATAACTATGCTTTAAACGTTAACCGTGTTCATGATACGTGTCAACAATCTTGAATTCCAAGGGAAGTTTGAAAGTTAATATTTCAATAATCATGTTGTAAAAATTAATATCTTAAAAGCAGATACGATTCTTAGAAAGTCCATCTTCCTAATATATGCACACTTCAAGGGCAAACAATAAAATAGTTCTAGTAATATGATACTTGAGTGGATGAGAATATATTTAAAACGTAGGCAGCATTTTGCGCTTCATTTGTGAAATACTTGAATTAAAAATATCTATGTTGTCACAGATTTCTGATTATAATGTACATGATGTATTTCTTTGAAGTATTACTTACCTTGTATTTTCAGTTGAAATTTGAATTTTTTTGGTGGATTGCTATGCAAACATGTATAAAAACCCGCGTCAGATGGGATTGTGTTCGAAATTTGAAGATTGAATTCGCCATTTTGGTGATTACCAACGATGCGTAGTCTTTCGTGTACAGGTGAATTCGTATTAATCTTTCCGCCATTCCAGTACACTGTCATATTGTACATCCATGTTATCTCAGAGTTTGTTAAGGCAATCGGGCATTTCAAAGTTATTGTTGCTGGAGGATAAAATGGAATTTCAATAGCCCCAAAGCAACAAAAATCTGCAAAATGAAAGTTTTATTGTTCAATCCCTTATGCTGCATTTTTGAATGCAATCTACAGTTAAATATAATTGTTTTAGAATAAGAATAATGATATAATAGACACTTGAATAAAGTAAAAGGATGATTGTCTATGAGACAGAAATTTAAAACGTACAAATATCAACATCTTCAGTTTGAATTAAGGCCTTCTATAACGGACACTTATCCACATCCTGAAAAACCTGTAAAACGCTCCTGAAAATTAGGATGATATTCAAATGTAACAATAATCAGCCAAATAAACAAGTAAGACAAAAACATAGAATCAACGACATTAACTGGAATAAGAGGTCTTGGCTTGGAACAGGGACATAATGTCTGTTCAGGTGTTAAAAATGTTTGTGACCGCTCAACCCTCCCCTTTTCATGGATAAAGCTTAAACAGTATTTATGATCCAATTGCATAAGATTTACATTTTGAAGTCGAAAGTGGATGCATATTACGTAGACAATTGAAAAAAAAATACACCAAATAGACTAGGTGAACCGAATTCGAAATTGCACTCGCTGTTTCTGACAGCTTGTTCAAAATGCATTAACAATTAATAACATATCTGGTTCTCTAAAGCTTAGACATTTATCAAAAACATCCGGCTGGATTAAGTGTAAAAAATTATTAAAAGCTGAAGAAGAACGTTATGGTTAATCAACTGCCAAAAATAACAAATAAGTTTAGACACCATGCAGGACAAAAGTGTTACAAAATATTGACTTCAATTTGTGTGTTGTACACAGTCAACAACACTACCGAAAACGGATATGTATCTTAAATTTACATATTCTTCTAAAATTAAAAATTTAGAAAGTTCCAATTTTAATTTATAGAAATATTCTAAGCTTCTATGGGGTTTACTTAACATGTTAAAAAAATAACCTATTTTGCAAAAATGTTGAGTTCTATTGTTAACGGTATGAAAAGTTCATTTGGTTGCGGATAAAACTCTTAGCAAGGAAAATTGATGAGAATTACGTTTAAATTTGCAATACCTTTAATTTCCATGCTCATATTTTACCCATACAAATATGAAGAGTTTTAGGGTCATTTGACCTTTCATGACCTCATTCCATATATGGTAGTAATCCTGACTGTTAAATTATTGAACTTAAGGTAATTTTAGTGAAAATAATACAATATTCAAAGATATCAAAAAATATCATAACGATGAACTGTATGTATGAGTTTAATCAAGTTACTAATAATCCTAATGCTAAAAGGACAACGGTCGTTAACCCATATTTTTGGCCGAATAATTTTAAAGCATAATAAAATACCCGTTTTATTTCATTCAAGCTGAAATATTCCGTATATATATATATATGTACTAATGTTAGACTGGCGATGGTGTTTGGGTGTTGTGGATCGTTAACTTATGGTTGACCTTTCCTTAAAAGTAAGGTGCAAAAATTTTCCATTTTATATTTACAGGAGTATGTTCTCCTTTTGAATTTGTCTATATCATCAATTTTATGTTATAAATTTGTACGCATTGAAAGGGGGGATAATTAATAAAAAATGAAGCATTTGGCTACATTTCAATGGAAAAATCCAATCGGAATCCCAACAAAATGTAAAAACAGAAAAGATATTTTTAATTTCTAAACTAGTTTTATAGATAAAATATTAACACTTTTTCTCGGTTAAATATACTCTTTGTTTCACTCTAAAGCCGAACGTATTTTTCCTGACTAGGTGGTAAAATAAAATCCGGCGCCATCTTCAGCTATACAACTTTAAAAAATATAGTCTTTTTGTTTTTTTTGTTTTTGTTTATTTTTCGTTTTTTACTATAAAAACTTCGTATGAATTCTACAACTGTTGGTTGGAAAACATGTATATATCACTCGTGCGCTGAGTGAACCAGTTTTTTGTGTTGTTAGGTCGTATTGTTCTATATAAATAGAGGACAAACCAGTTTAGTATTAATTACGTGATTTTTACATTTAGTTTAACCGAATATCTTGTTTTGTTTTGGATAATAACAAATATTTTTTTAAAGTACGCTGGTCGTTTTTTGTGCAATCTATCGATAGCATCTAATTTAATACATTGTTTATTTTTAACAAGTTCCTCTAATGAAGACATTTATTAACCCTGCCACATACTAATGAGCCTGTTCCAAGCCAGGAACCTGTAGCGCTGTTGTTGTTGTTGTTTTGTTAGTCAATTATTGTTATATGTTCACGATTTTTGCTTTAGATTAGGTCGATTGTCGTGCAGTTTTATGTATAGTTTCACAGTTTGTATTTCGGGGCCTTTTACAGCTTCCGTTATGGTATGGACTTTGGTTTATTGTTGAAAGCGATAATGCGACCTGTATAAGTTAAAATTCTACTGTGCTTTGTGGGTGGCTGTCTCATGGACAATAATGCCACATCTCCTATTTTTATAGTAAAAATAGTTTTCAACCTTTTTAGACATTTTTTATATGTGTAATATTTATGCGTATACGAGTAACAAAGATTAAAGCTTTAGTACATGTTTAACGTCTTACACAATAAAACAAAATAAAACCAATACACCACTGAGGTGAATTAAATAGACTTTATGTAAGTAATAGTCAACACTTTACATGTTACTTTACAATCATGCCACATCTCCTATTTTTATACTCATAGTTCCAAAAACTACTTCATATATCATAATATATCATTTCTTAGTTTTATTGAACGTTTAATATTATACAGTAATTAAATGTGAAGTCAGGCAATAGACCCGAATATTTTTTCCGAGGTACTGAAAACAGTTAAGTGTTCTAGCCATCGGCTGAGAGCAATTGAACACAGAACTGATTTCAGTGCCGAGAGAAAAATCATTCTGGGTATAGTCTTACTTCCCATTTAATTACTGATTTATTACACCTAACATATAAAACAAGAAAAACAAAAACTCAAAGTTAGGTAACGACATGCCAAGACCTCGAAATGGTTATAAATATTCATGAAATACGTCAAATCACAACACAGGTCAAAGGTTGGCGGGTAATGGAACATCGCAGGGTAATGGACCATCATGAAATAGAACATTCAAGCAATAAAAAGCCAAAATAGTAAATAATCATGAAATACTTTTGACCAAACAGGTCAAAAGTTACCCGGTAATAGAACATCGCCAGGTAATAGATTATCATGTAAAAGAAAACTCAAACAATAAAAAAGACAAAACAGTCAAAAACAAAAAAATATCCAATATAACATTAAAACATTATGATTAGATAATAATAGCAAATATATACCAGCAAAATAACATAAAAACAGTATACCCAATGTAGAAATATACGTCCCCATATTTCTGTTATGTATTAATGCATTTTAACCGTATATGGAATATACGTTTTCATAATAACCTTTCCGTTTTGAAACTAGGAAATATACCTATAAAACTTCATATTTGTCAACAACAGGAACAAATTCAATGTATATTTGCATTATTAGTGATCCTCTATACCGATTTTATCATTAAACATAATATTTTGTCGAAAAATTGAACAAACATTTTATCGTTTATTGGACCCAATATCATTTTATAAAGGTTTAACATGTTTAAGTGTTTATTTTGTAGCCCAACGATTTATTTTTGCCTATTTTTAATTCACGGGTTTTTTTAAGTTTGTGGACATCAAATGGATGTGAACATTCATAATCAAACAAATAATGTACTGTAGAAAGATAAACGTGTCTGTCCTTTTTTAGAATTCTATTGACTATCAAAAAGTTATAGCAAAAATTGTAGCTCTAACCGTAACAAAATGTCTGAAATATTTTTTCAACTATTATAATGAAGCCTGTATGAAATTTTGACTTATTCGTTTTAAACTTGAGTAGTGCATCAGTAAAGTATGTGACTTCATTTTAGTTCACATATTAGTAACACTTTGATATGCATTGGATTTTTTATCTTCTATATATAATCCTTTTGAAAACCCATTCCCAGCAAGCACTGTTTCCTATTTAAATTAGAATTTAACATTCTGGTTCCCGATCCCGGAAAGTATCATTAAAAAGTTCCATATTAATCATCGCAAAAACGTGTGTCAATTTTCTCGTAGAAAAATAGTTAAACCTTTAATTTTAGTTTTTATGAAAGAAGATTTGAGCATAAATACCGTAACTGTTTGCCGCTGTCGTAGAAAGCTAATGCTGTACGATAAAGTATAGGGAAATCTGAGGTTATCTTCTTTGCTTCATTCTTACGTCTGCGTGATATACTGACCATAAAGGTGAACAGCTCTTTCAGAATTGCGATTTTAAACCACACTCGGTTTTTTTTTCGGAAATTGGTTTATGAAAAAGGGCTATACAACTATTTTACATGCACTATTTACGTAAATAAATCTGAGTCTATTAATAGATGACTTGAAATTGCAGAAATGAGAGGCAACCCACTTTTAGCGGATGGTCGCTAAGATTAACCATTCAACTTAATCTTTAGGAATAACATATATATTAAACATGTAGTTTAGGGGGTAATATTTCAAGAACTAATAGTAGGATTCAAATCTGTTATATTTGGCATAAACTAAATCCCTAGAGTAATTACAAACGAAGTCAAATTTCAGTTCTGTATTCAAAAAGGTGAAGTCTTGAGTTTTACGACAAAGAACAAAGTGGACAGGTGAAGCCCTTACCTAGGGGAATGAAATTCCATAATCAGTGGCCAATGGGTCATTGTCCAGTGGTTATGGAGAATATTCTCGCAATTGCTGTGCAACGAGCATAAAATGAAATATTGGTTAGTACTTTAATCATTTAAAGTTTCTGATAAATAGTTCTTTTGAAATCAGCAATCCTCTAAGAATTGTTTAGTGAAAGTAAAGCATCCATATAGCCAAAGGTTAAGCCAATTATATAAACAAAATTAAGGCTCTATCCTTAAATCATACTCATTCAAAGAATGGATCGGCGATTAACTGTGTGCACTTGGTTTCCATTTGATATACGATGACTTATTGAAACAAAAATTCACCAAACATATTAAATTTTGTGAATTCAAAAACATTCGTCTTGTAGATTAGTCACGTGAGATCTCACTGTTGCAGTCCACAGTAGAATACCATGATTGAGCTCAAAATTGCAAACAATTTGAGAAAAAAAAACCTAAAGATAAATCGAAAACCAAACGAACAAAGGCTTTGAATCCACGAACCCCTTCACAAATCAAGAGTGGAACAGGTGCTCCGGAAGGAGAAGGAGAACTATAATCTGGTTTAACGTCAATCCGAGAAGATACATGACATTGCACAACATCCATAAAATGAACAGCCATTTATTGAAATATCAAGTGCAAGGAACATGTCATGGGGTTGAAATAGGATTGATGTAATTGATAACCAGTGTTTCCATTTCAAAAGGCAATAATAAATAATGAGATATCTACAAGCAGAAAACCGTGCGTGTGAAATTTTCTTACAATATATTTGTTTGTCAGCAAAGTGGTTTTCTTCAACTTATGTCCTAATGATTATAATAATTGTATACATAAGTAAGCTGTATAGGATTTTTAAGGAGTAAACCTTAGTTATCAGTACCGTTTGAAGCAAAACAAAGCAAATACGAGATCCAAACATAGATACATCAAATTTAAAAAAAAATCAAAATCCAGGTACTCTACTAAGAAAAATACATAATCACATGAATAATCAACGACATTTAAGAGTCTAAGATAAATACCATAAATTTCCTTACAAATAGTATGTGATGACTTTTATATCAGAAAATCTGACAACTGAGCAGCGGGTAACTTCGGAGACGTCTGGTAAATCTGTTATGCTTTTGAATATTTGTTTACTTCTAAATAGAACCGACCAAATTATATAAACGGTTTTTATTAAAATTGGTCCTTTGGATCTTGATAAGGCACGAGCGGTTTTTCCGCCTGCAAGTAAACACCCCCAAAAATCATGCAATGTTCGTTGTTAAGGTTGTCCATCTGTTGGTTGGGCGGGATGTATAAATACTTGACCACTCCAAGGAAGTCGGGCTAAATACATTGGCGACTCGGTTTCGCCAATAGAGGAATCCTCTTAAAGGAGGTGTTCGTTGGTTTTTGCGGGATTTATAAAATCTCACGCAACGTCATTTAGAAATTACGTAAAACAGTCAGTACCGTGTTTGAAACATTTAAAGGGACGTTCCGCTTCACCGATTTGACCGCGATACTCAAGAGCGTTCGAGTCTTCTGCCCCTCGTGGGACACACTTTGCACAGGCAAATTTTAAAAAGGGGTATAAAAACTCTGAAATGTTTGTCGATAATCAGTATCAGTGTTTGAAACCGAAGCTATGCCACGTGGGAACCACGAACAGAGAGAACAGGCTTTAGGGAGATTGCATGCTGAGCAATCCGCCAGACAGATCGCAAACCACTTCAACTGCAGTACACGAACTATCGAACGTCTGCGAATACGGTTCAACA
>JAULBM010070781.1:0-10079 GCA_032357055.1 Geukensia granosissima | reverse complement strand
TTTAAATTAAGACACTGGCCGAAAAAGAAATAAATGAAGGCGTACACTTAGAGCTAGTTATCTCAAGAATAATCACGACATAACTTTTAAATATAAGACCATACGTATTCAAGCACGGGGAGATTTTCTACCTTCTCAACACAGCACAAGAAACAAATTCTGCACGAAATAGAAAAAGGAGGGATATGGTGTAAATATTCATGACACAAATATCTCATATGTACAAGTAAATTCCAAGCAAAGGAACAGCGCTTTGATTGCTGTTCTTCATCTCAAAGTCAAAGTCACTCAAAGTCACAGTTAGGCCTTCAACACGGATTAAAAACTCGCACCTCACTGTAAGTTCAAGATGGCCCCTAGCACAAGTTAAATTTAGCATCCTTTGTTTGATGGGGTTAACATCACTTACAACAATTGCATCAGTTATTTTTCAACAATTTCAGACAAAATTGCATATGCTGTAGTCAACTACTAAGATAACCCCCTTTTAAGCTTAACACTATCATATAATATCAAAAATAAAAAGATATTAGGTAAATGTCAGAGAGACCACAAGAAACCACAAGAAAAACAGAGTGAATATACAAATTAGAGGTCTCCATAAAACCTTCAACAAGGGTGGAAAACAACTCCTTGTGAAAAGCTCTAAATCGCTACAAATACAAAATTGTGTATATGTAAAATAATACTACTGCATATGCTGAATATCACTTTTGAGCTTATCAGCTGATTAATGAGGGAGTTTTTACATTTTTTATTTATTTAATTTTAATTGGTTAAAAAAAGAAAGCAAATTTGAAGTATCGATGCAGTCTGGTTGACAATAAACTGGTCTCTATATTTATCTTCAACTACAATCTTAGGCACAGAGTGAAAAAAAAAAATCATAATTTGATTTATATTTCTATGAAATTTCATAAGTACTTGTGACTGAATGGAAGACAAATTTAGATGGCCATGTATGATAATTAATTGTAAGATAAATGTTTTGTCGTAAAATGATGAATTCATTGTGTCAACATATTTTTACTATTGAGTACACAACATGTGTATGTATATGTTGGACATCCACGCTTTCTTGTGGTAAGACAGCTTCTTTTATGTTTCTTTCATAACTAATGTCTTGATTTTTTTGTAAGAAGAGTAATTAGGAATACTTTTTAAACATAATGAATAGGTGGAGTTGTTAAAACATTTAGCTGACCAATTAAACCTATCTACTAGACAAGTCTAAAGCATTTTATTTGCTTGCTTAAACATATAAATACAGTGCTTGTTCATTAAATTGCCATCTTTGGGACCATGTCTAACTTTGGAGATATGGGAGGGTGCCAATATTTTGAGGGAATATATATATATGTGACTATTATAGTAACTTTGGGTAAAAGGACCTTGCAAAAAAGTCCCGTTAAGTCGGATACTGCTATCATAGGGCCTGTTCACACTAAGCCTAACTTAATCCGGATTAACTTAATCCAGATCAACTTAAGCCAGATAACAGGTAACCTGTTGCGTTCACACTAGTGTTGGGGTTCTGGCTTAACTTTATCCGGATTAAAATTGAAACACAGAAACCAAAAGAACATAAGTAACGTTATCAATTATGACGTCATATTTAATCCACATTTGCATTCACACTACAATTTGATATTGAATAACTTAATTCAAATTAAATTAATCTGGATTAAATTAAACCTAGTGTGAACGCCAAGTGACTTAATCCACAATTACCTGAGTTAATCCGGATTAACTTTTGTAGTGTGAACAGGACCATAGGGGGCATTATTATAGATTATAGATCTTAGGCTTGTCACATGGAGTAGTATTCAATTCTTGTTGAAGGCCTCCACTGAAATAAAAAATTTCCTTTTTCTTACATAGATTGTGTTTAGTTTCTTTGACACTCTTTAATAATATTTTATAATCAATTATTTAATTGATGAAGTTCAAAATTACCATGCCCTATGGTATCTTGAAGTTCTTTAAAATTTGATTTCTTTGATATGTAAATGGTTGAGAAAAAAGATTAGATGCTTCAGATACTGCCCACCAAAAATATGTAATTAAACTTGTTGGCATAAATTATTTTTCTTTTAATTTCTAGGATGAGATTGCCTTTTGTTTCTGTAAGATTTGACATTTTTGCTCATGACCAAATCATGCCAGTGATCATTTATAAAGAAAACTAGTAGAAACTTATTTTACAAATCAACAGTGTTTGGTAATACAGATATTTGCTTTTTAAAATCACATTTTTACATACTGAAATTTTAGTTAAAGAGAAAACTGTTGTATGGCGAGATAAACCTATCAGCTGGTATTCTTGGGTCACCAGAGGTCAGAGTGACATTACACATATATAACCAAGTACAACTAGATCATACTAGTTTACCATGTGAATGTTTCATAGTTTAAGTTAAAATCAGTGTTCTAGTTTGAAGGCTTGTATCCAATGCCCCCCCCTCCATTTTCATTCAACATATTCCCTCATTCTATTGACCGGACTCTTTCTCCAATGTGAGACTTAACATCTGTTATTGATGATGACCTGCCTTTTTCCAATGAAAATATTTCCATATCTGAATCCCACCTTCTATGTTTACAGCATATTTATTTTGTAAACTTTTTTTATACCCTACCTTTAGGAGACATGGCATTAAGATTTACACCATCCATACGTATGTTTGTACTGAATGTACTGACATATAAACATTAGAAGGTCTATCAATTTTTCTCAGCTTGTGTATTTTTATTTTGATATTTATTCTGAAACATCAGAGTGAGTTGTACCATGTCTCCCATTTTGTGGTCCATCATTTGTCTACTTCCTGTTTGCCTCAACATAGATTGATTTTCTGAAAATTTTCTTCAAAAATTTCTTGACTTTTGTATGTTGGATTGATTTGGTATTTGGTCTGAAGCATTATCTAGGTGAGTTGCACCATGTCTCCCATTTTTAGGTCCGTCTGATATCTACTTCCTACTTGCTGGAGCGGAGCATCCGTGAACCATGGACTCTTTTTCTCCATGTTTATAGGGGGGCCTGAGTGACTAAGTGGTCTAGGTAGTTGATTTTAACTTACCTGTACAGTTCACTGTAGCCTATCACCTATACAACCAGATTTCTAGCCTGACTTTGAACAATACAAAACTGGTTTTATTTAACTTTCATTGCACATGATAATGTGACTGAAATATTGTTGAAAGTGGTGTTAAACCCCATTGAAACAAACAAACAAAATCTATGTTTATATCAATCACAGTACTATCAATAATTACTTATGAAAAGAAATTCAGAGGTACCAAAGGGACAGACAGAAATCGCTAAGTTGGAAGACAGACAAGACCATGGCCAACGAAATGAAAAAAAGGCAAACATAGAACACACAACACTACACTGAAAACTAAAGTTGGAGTAACACGAACCCTACAAAAACCAGTTTATATCATTTATTTCACCACAGTCAGAAACATCTTGTATCAGTTGTTTGGGGATTTCAACTAGAATTAACATAATGTCTGCCAATTCTGTCAGTCATCACCAGTTAGAAAAGAAACCATTCATAATGTCTTCCACCACTCATCCCCAATCGGAAAGTCTTAGTCATCACAAATTCATAAAAAGTCTTAACTGTATATTTCATTTGGTCCAAGTAAGGTTTAATTTTCTGTTACTACCTATTTTTTCCAATTTCCAATGTTGCTTTGTTTAATTAGGAATTGGTGTACCTATTACCTATTTAAACTGAATACATGTTTGTTCTATGCAAAATTCTTAATCTTCAGAGAAAATAGTATTGTTCAATTTTGGTGAGTGACCAGAGTAGGATTTACAAAAATTTGATGAGTAGTGCATAAAAAATTTTGATGAGTCCAAATGAAAAATGGTGAGTCCAGAAGTTACAAGTATTCCTGATCTTTATGGGGTCTGTTTACATAGAGAGGTTTCACATTTTTGTTATAGTTGGAAGGATATACATTTGTGTATGTGTGAAATGTTTAAGATATATAAACCGTTAGTCTGTTCATGTATCATAAAATGCGCCACAATTAAATGAGGAAATATCTTTAATATATTCATGCACTGAGAAGTACATGTAAAATTTTGCCAGAAGCCATATCAGCTCCAGAACACAGTACTTTAATTACTTTTTCTGGTCTAAAAATAGAACACATTTCCATATTTAAATATGATGGCACAAGGTACATGGTTAATTGGTATGAAAGTCATAAATTGTTCTACTTGGTTCTTATATACAAACTGTGTTAAAATAGTTGGACCTTCAGTGATTTAAAAATAAAATGTACTTAATACCTGAAATAAATATTAAAGTTGACCTAATGACCAGAAGTGATTCAGGTGTTCTACCATTAAATGACCAGTAAAATCGGATTTTTTCTAGAAAAAAAGGTGCATGGTTGTTAATACCAAAATTAATAATGTTGCATAGACAGTGCATAGTCTTTAATACAATAGACTCTATTTATTTGAATTACTTTGAATTGTTCCCTGTGTGTGAAATTTCTCTGACGGACGACTTCCCTAAACAAAAACTACATCTGTTTGTATGTCAAGTTAAATTCTCATCAAAGATTTCTCAGCTTGTGTATTTTAGATTGATTTGATATTTGGTCAGAAGCATTATCAGGATGAGCTAACATGTCAGTCATATATCTACTTCCTGTATCTGGTGGGTATCTTTGTCCCATGCACACGTTTTCTTCCTTTTTTCTAGTATTAAATATTTTTTCTTAAATTTTCAGAGTTGAAACTTCACAATTGGAGGTTCCCGTTGATAAGAGGTTGAAATGGCTGCTGGGTAATTTAGACCAAAACAGCTTTGGTTCTGACTTCTCTCAGAACACAGCAACCAGCAACTCCAGTGACATTAGGTTAGTTTTATGTCTTATCAATTATTATGGCTATGAACCCTCATAAGTATAAATATTCATCTTGGTAGTAATATCCAGATATGCAGCAGTTTGGTCACAATGACCTATATTTTGCCCTCCATCCATTTTGACTTTTTTAACATTTAACTCCATCTTTGATATTCTTATTGGTACCAGCATAGTCTCTAGTGCTAGACCCATAGAGTTTACCCAGGATGATACTCAGGTGTCAAAAGGATAGACCTCCTCGTTCAGGGGTTGCCAGGTTATAATACAGAGAGCCTGGCCATGAACTGTTGTGGGTGATGTGTTTGGAAATTGCCATACTGCCTGCAGATAAAAGACTTATAATAGAATTTTTAAAAAAAGAAGGCCACACTGAAAATACAAAAGGCTTAATTTTTTTTTCCTATTGTCAAAAAAATTTCCCTGTTGTGTGTCTCATTTCACACTCCCACTTTTGATAGTAATTGAACTTGTTCTCATTCTTAATATACATGATATATTTGCTACTAGACATTAAGCAATGAACAATCAATCGTCGTTGATATTCTCATCATATTTCATTAGAACATCTTCTGGTAATTATAATTACATATTGGAAGCAGTTGACCAACATTTTGTGCTTGACTAAATATGATAGTCCAAATCTTAGTAATTGACAATGCATATTTGTCTTACATTTTTCCAATTTCTTATTCATACCAAAGGAAAAATCTTGATAACAAATAATATTGAAAATTTGTTAAGGAATATTAATATGTTCAGCATAGTTGCACAATCTGCAATGCAGTCAGCGAGCTACTAAACCACATTTGAAATAGAGTAAAAGGCCTATTTAAAGGGGCATAATTCTTGTGCATCTTTTGTTTTGTCATATGGTTGTGTCAACAAAGTTATTACAAATATAAAGTAAGTATTTAATTAACTCAGATTAATTTTGATCTGTTTTAATAGAATGCTTTAAAGCCTTTTTAAATAATAAAAAATTATTAACATATTGCTGATTACAAGAGTTATCTCCCTTAACTCAGTCTAATTAATGGAAGCATGACCTCTTGACCTATTTTACAGGGACAGATCCAGGAGGGTTAGGGGTGCCTTGGCCCCCATTTGAAATGCAAAAATGATAACAACGGGTAAATTTTTGTCTCAATTTCCATTAGAAATCAAGAAAATTGATGATTCAATAGGTCCACAAAAATTCGGCCCCCCTTTTCCAAAAGTCTGGATCTGCCTCTGTTGTAAAAAGTTACCTCTTATATTCAAGGTCAATTTTCTAAATGTGACCTCATTTAAAAAAGTGTACTGAAACTGGGATACATTTTTAACTTCCTAAGCAAGCTAAGTAAAAAAGCATGTCATCCTGCCCTGATAGGAATGTATTAGTTGTGGGTTTCTGTTTACATAGAAATAAACTTCAATATTGATTATGTAACTAAGGCTAACATTTTTTTTATTCTGTTTTATGGGAAATTTTAAGAGAAAATCTTGTGATTAGGTAGAAATAAATAAAATTGTTTTATTTTGTGAAGTGGAAAAATACAAATTATGCAGCAAACATATTTATTTAGTTTTTGAAAGTACTTTAATGTGCAAATTAGTCAAAAACAGGAAGTAATTACCTTATCTGTAAAGAAAATCTTCTTTAATAAAGAAATGTATTTGATATTTTTTTAAATTATTTATGTTACTTGAGTTAAGTTCTATATTTTTAAATTATTTTGTGTAGATTATAAACATTATTTTATTTGTCTCAAGTGTGGAAAAAATAGGATATGACTTGAAATTAAAAATATAATCGATGATCATTACTTTTGTTTTATTTCATTTTCTCAGAAAATAAAATCAGTGCGTAGGTCCCATAAAACAGAAAATAAAAAACGGTTGGCCTAAAACATATTGGGTTATATAATGGTTGGGGCAATATCAGGTGCATATCTGAATATTTGATCAAGTTTAACAGATAACTTTGAAGAGTTGATAAATATTGATTTGAGTTGAAAGGTTTATCGTTATGATATGATTAAGGATTGTGCACGGTCCCCAGCTTCCTGGTGTGGAAAGGTATGTTTTAAATATTTTTCTTTGTTTTTGTGATGGTGACATAAAAAGGAAATAAAACAAATAATTTTATACATCCGACTTTTTGCAATATTTTAACTTTTCACACAAAAGAAAAGATAATAGTATAATTGTTTAGAGGTCCTCACAAGGCAGGGTTGGAATCGCATGCCGTGAATGTTGGCTCTATGCTTTTCCAAATTTCCTGGCTGTTATTCTGCCTGTATAAATTTATTTAGTCTTGTTTTTTTTAGCAAATACCCCCTCAGAATGTTTCATACAATTATTGAAAGTTAGAATTCTTATTAAATTATACAGGTTCTAGTTAATTATTATGTTAGATTTAACAGGATACTATCATAGACGGGAGTTATGTCAGATGAAACAAGATACTGGCATAGAGGGGAGTTATGTCAGATTAAACAGGATACTGGCATAGAGGGGAGTTATGTCAGATTAAACAGGGTATTTTGACTAACAACAGACCACCTTCTAAAAATCAAAAACTAAATCAGGTGCTTTTAAAGAGCATTCTTTAAACATGCATAAAATGGGACAGTCTCTAAACATTGGGTATCGAAAAAAAAATCTCTCATTTGTAAATTCATATGTCTCCTGCAATATGTGAGGGCCTTTTTTGAACACCATTCCCTTCAGGTTGCAGATACCTAAAATTCCAATTCTTACCCAGCTTTTAGATCCCTTTCTGTCAATCTGACCCATTTTCTGCCAAATTAGTGATGCTTTTGCTTGAAATGACCCCCCTGCGTGTGCTCCAAAAATTATTTAAGTTGTTCAGCTCATCTGATTATAACTTTTCATCAATAAGAATTTTGTCTAAAGAAATGGCAATTTTTTTCTGAAATCAGTTGAGTGGGGAAAAGGAAGTCAGAGAATTTCCAAGGAGCATAGAGCTGAGCAGACTGAAAAAAAAATTGGCCTTGAGGGAATGAGAATCTAGGATCATTTTAAATGGCCTAAAGAAAATTCTTTTCTTTTACAGTGTGGATATGCTATTGCAAGAACGAACAGATGATCCAGAGGAAATTCTAGTTAATCTTGGTTTTGGTGACGCAGATGAAGTTGACAATCCAATCGACAGAATTCCAGAGCGATTTATCATTGACAATTCTCAGGCTGATGGTGTGTCAATCTCAGACGTTTTAACTGACAATCCCGAGTTCTCTCATTTCCTACAGGCAATATCCGATCAACCAGACGGAGCTGAAAACCTTGACTTCAAGCAGACAAACTTTGACACCATGATGACTGGTCACGGTAAGTTATCTCCCCTTCTCTACCTCATTTTCCAGGCGACAAAGCTATTATTATCATCTGTTCCTATGCATTTTATTGATTTTAAGAGATTGGCCGAATTACAAGACTGTTCGGGATATACAGAACTTGGACATGAGATCCCAGAAAGTCTTTTTACCCTGTTGTTAAATAAAGTACTGAACTATGAACTGTCAGGTGATCATCAGGAAGATACAGATCCTGCTTCAGTTTTCAAGACCGGGGATAGAAAAAAGGACACCTCAGACACTTTACTCACCTTAAAAGGTGATACTGAAAACCCATGCAGAAAACATTTTAAAAATGGCAGTGACCTTGAAAATATTCAAGGTTATAGACATTTACAGGAGGGATGTGACCTTCAAAATAATCAAGGTCAGGGAACAAATTTGAAATTTAGACCAAATACTCTGAAAATAGACACTGAACTGTCAGGTTTTCAACTTGAAACTTTTTGTAGCATGTCTTCAAATGAAACTCCTTCACCCACAAAAATCTTTGAAAACAGGGTTTCCTCTAATGAAAGCTTATCTTGGAATAAAACAAGCTGAATTTAAGGGAAGAATGTGTATTATCGGAAAATCTGAACCAGTACATAATTTTGTATGTTTAATGAATTATTTTGTATTTCTAAATAATATGTATAATGTATATTATTTTTGTTGGTGCCATTTGAATCATGATATTGTAAGTTGAGTTGTTAAATGACGCACCCCAGTGATGTTTATTTTTGATGTTCAATGCTCAAGTTTTGGCTTTTTTTGTCAGGTTAACTTGCTTCCATCCTGAATATGGATGAAATTTTCCCTGATGGACATTAAGCAGCAATCAATCAATCATTTATGATTCAGTATCTGAAAGTTCTCTAATCTGGTCATTTTATACATTATGTAATTTTAATGCCAGACCTTGAGATGGGGACATATAGTTTTACCCCTCTCTGTCCTTCCATATGTTTGTACTTCTTTCAATCTTTGTATAAGATCTTTGGCTTGTGTATGTAAGGTTGATTTGATATTTTACCTGAAGCATTATCAGGATGAGTTGTAAAGTCCATCTTTTGTATACTTTTTGTTTGCCAAGAAATAGGCACCAATGTCCATTGGACACATTTTCTGTTAGTTAATCATTGATCCAATTTTACTTTTCACAGGAAATCAGTAGGTTGCTGACCTTGAATTTGGAAGGTATTGGGTTCTACCAAAGTCTTAGTCAGACAATAGACATTAAGAATAGTATCCGCTGGTTGGCTAGGAGTAAGAATAATGTGTCCTAGTTGGGTGACAGGTCTTTCTATCTAGAATGTCAAAAATTGGGCTCAGTCTGTCAGTCTAATTCAAAGCAGGCTTCATTCACTTAATGCTGTGTTCCCACCTAAAGCCAATTAATTCACATAATCGAATGCGCATCAAGCAAATATTTAATGTTTCAATATTTTCA
Source organism: Geukensia granosissima (assembly GCA_032357055.1). Classification (NCBI taxonomy): domain Eukaryota; kingdom Metazoa; phylum Mollusca; class Bivalvia; order Mytilida; family Mytilidae; genus Geukensia; species Geukensia granosissima. The sequence continues at coordinate 386 of JAULBM010070781.1, read as the reverse complement.
ATTAAATTTAATTTGCTTTGACATACATGTGAACAACTTCGAATTAAAGATTATATGGCTGTGTGAACAAGGCATAACATTCTAAATATGCTCTCGTCCTGAATATGCATGAATTATTTGATTCTGAGTGTTAAAGAACATTCAACCAATCAAAAATAGCGGACCCAACATCCTTAAGATTGGTCCAACTAGAGTGTAAAGTTTTAAATTTCAGGGAGTTGGCAGTCTGATATAATTTTCAACAAAAACATTCAGTGTAGGTAAATGTCAGGCCGTTTAGTTTGTAAAACATCTTATAATTAATTATGTGAAACTTTCATTAGAAACAGGGTGTAACCATGAGTTAAAGTGTTGTTTATAACTTCCCTTACTAAACATACTACCTT